>JAXIVD010000403.1:87500-147500 GCA_036785275.1 Cancer borealis
AGTACTAAGGAAAGTAAGAAAACACAAGGATTGCGAGGAGTTACAGAAGGACAAACAAGATATATGAATGGAGCAAGTCATGAGAAATGGAATTTAATGCAAAAAATGCCATGTATTAGAAATGGGAAAGAGTGAAATGAGACCCTCATGGATGTATAAGTTAGGACAGAATATTATATCAATAGAAAAAGAAGAGAAAGATTTGTGAGTGGTAATACAGGACACGGTATCACCAGAGAAACGTATATAAAATATTTGGTGACACAGTCACTATGCTTAGAAATGCAATGTACGGATGACTTCACTTCTCAGATAAAGATATGATGAGATGAGAACAAATGTAACTACAGTGATTAAACCAAACTGGAATATACAGAAGTAATATGGTTCCCTCAAAGGAAAAAAACATGTGTTGAAATTGACAAGAATACAGAGAATATCAACTAAGATGGTGCCAGATATCCTTCCACTTTCCTATGATGTTGATGGCCAAAGGCTCTACAGCATGTCACCATCAATCTTCACCTTCATTATTCTTTATCATTTATATTTTTTTCAACAGTTCGTTCCCTTTTAAATCACTTAATTATATCTTACATGGATTTGTTCTGCCAAGAAACATTTAATTTCAAGTTCTATTTTGATTGTTGGAGACTTTAATGTGCACTAAACAACATAATGATCTGTTTTGTGTTTTTATGGTATTAATAGAAATATAATGTTATATGCAACCTTGAAATGCTGCATTTTAAAGAAAGATAATTTGATATGGTAGCTTCATACAAAAAGATGTATGCCAATAGTTTGTTGTTTCAATAAATTAATGGAAGCTGATGTGTTGTTACAAAACCTTCATGCAATAGGTTTCATCTCTTCAAATGTTGACGAGACATTATCACTGAGCTACCAAGCAGTGTGTGTGTATTGACCTAGTTGTATTGACCTAGTTTATGCAGTGCAATCTCTGCTTGAAATTATGTTAAACCTTGTCTAGGCAATTAAAAGAATCATTATGACAGCATGTGTACCTGAACCCAGTGTTACAGAGTTAATAGGTGACTGTAGGGGTGCACTGTTGTCTCTCTCTCTCTCTCTCTCTCTCTCTCTCTCTCTCTCTCTCTCTCTCTCTCTCTCTCTCTCTCTCTCTCTCTCTCTCTCTCTCTCTCTCTCTTTTTTTTTGCTTAAGGTGTTTGTGGGTGCCAAATGGCTGGATTCTGGTTATCTGGGAACTGAACACATGTACACGCAGGCCCGCACACACATACACGCAGGCGCACACACAAGCAGTACATAAGAACAATTATTTTGTATTAGTTACTTAAATGAAGCTGAATATTGAACTTGATTTACGTTAACAGAAATGCATTAATCCCCTCTTTTACTGTTTTGTTGGCATCAAGGCCAGTACTTTGTAAGGGTTTGTGAAGTACTAAAACTAAAACTTTCAGGTAATCTATAGAATGATCAAAAGTAAAAGAGGGTTTTTCTGCAGGTGGGCCAGATTATTGCTGCTCACACAGGATTGGGAAAAGGAACCTTGGGAAGCGGGAAGAAGCCACATCAATGCATCTACTGCTCCTACGTTGCTGCCACATCAACAAATTTAATTAATCACATACGAACTCATACCGGAGAGAAGCCTTTCTCCTGTGGTCTGTGTTTGCACAAAACTGCCACTAAAGAAAACCTGAAAAAGCACATGATGATCCACCTTGGAGATAAGCCGTATGCATGTCACACTTGTTCTTATCGCTGCGTTCAAAAAGCAAGCTTACAGAAACACATGTGGACTCACCAAAAAAAGAGAAATTAAATTGGATTGAAATAAAGTTTTCCTCAGTTTGGAGAGAAAAAAGTAAAGCATGACAAATTAACCTTACAAATGCAGGCTCATCTATCATTAAAGTTTGCGCTTGTCCCTACATTGATTGTTAAGCTCTAAATTCACAGATATTGAATAGGAAGTACATGTAAGCTCATCAATAACATCTATTGTGCTGCAACATCTTGAGGAAGAAGTCACTGTAGTTCATATAATTACATGTGAGTAGTATACATCTTGATGTCAATGGCATACATGGCTGGACAATGTTACTTGTTGCTTGTGTCTTTGTGGTTCATTATGCTGTAGGCTCTAAATGTACGAGTAGTGCTATTTGTGAGGTGTGCGCTAGAGATACGTGATGCTTAGCAAACTATTATGAGGGTGTGCTTCAGCAGTTGCATGCAGTGAAACAGGCCTTGTTTTTTGCTTTTGAGAACTTTAACTTGGAAAATATGTTGGGGATACAATGAATTAACATTGGGAAAAGTTTCGAAATTTAGTGAATCATATTCTCAGAAGATTAGACCAGTCCTGCCTAGTGTGCTGATGGTATGACCAAAGATCAACACAAGTAATTCATGTCTGGTGGGAATATTTATCTGGACATGATATGTTATATTTATGAGGATGAGTAAGTAAGGCCTCCCCTACAGGCAGGGCTTGGCAGAGCAGGTCACCCGAGGACTGGCCGAAGTGGAGCAGCAAGGGTCGTGAAGGGCCTCTCAGGCGTCACCAAGATCCACCAATGCCCCTACTGTTCCTATAGCACCATTAGGAGTACTCATCTAACCCGACACATTTGTACCCATACTGGAGAGAAGCCTTATTTGTGCCCTCATTGTCCTTTCCGAGCTGCCCAAATGGACAGTCTGAAAACACACATCCGTACACATACTGGCGAGAAACCTTTTGCTTGCAATTATTGTCCATATCGCTCAACTCAAAAAGTTCACTTGCAGAGCCACATCAGAAATAGACACAGTTGGTTATTAGATGGGACAACTTATTCTAAATGATAACTAAGTATTGTAAGTAACTCCAAAGTTGACCTTCCCAATTTAGGATACAGAAATTAGTGTCTATATACACATAAATACATGTTACTGTTGGCTATGAATTGGAAATTACAGAGAACATCAATTGTTTCCTATTATAAAAGAGCTTTAATATATTGAAACTGTATATATTTAATGTGATGTATATCACAAATATATATTGAAAGTTATCATCATAGTTTGATTATCTAGATGAAAATAACTTTATGAATATAACTATGACATGTAACCAATATATTATGTTTTACTGCTGTTTGTGTTGCTGCCTTTGGAACCTTTATGTTTCTTCTCTTCTTTTCTTCATTCTCTTTTCTTTCTTTTATTTAGTTTCATGTGAAATGTGGCACACATCCATACTTTTTTTTCTACCTTATTGGTAGATGATTTTGATACTGGTCAGTGTTTGTGTGTGTGTGTGTGTGTGTGTGTGTGTGTGTGTGTGTGTGTGTGTGTGTGTGTGTGTGTGTGTGTGTGTGTGTGTGTTGATTTCATATACATTCTACATATCACGTCTTTGCTCAGTTATTGATATATTTTGTGAAAAGTGTAATTCTGGTGATATCATCAGTAAAGCAAACATTCTGAACAGGTGTTTGTGGACTATGGAAGGGAAGACTTGAGGAAAAGTGTCCCGTCCCCACTACTAACCAGATGCTCGAGTGTCAAGGTCATGCAGACTGCATTGATTTCTCCATAATTTAACATGATAGTTGCACACTCATACACAGTAAAAGTCCTTTGCCGGCACCAATTGTTCCTGCAGCATTATCCCTTGCAGAGCTATATGGTCTATAGCTATCTAGCTTGGAAGGATTATTGAATTTAGTCTATACCAAAAAAAAGAAGACGAGATGTGGTACATGAGAACCCACACAGGCAAAAAAAAATTTGACTATGCTCACTGTCACCACTGCACCAGCCAGAAGAGCCGTTTGAAGAGGCAGATTTGTTCACATACATGTTAATCAGAAAAAGTACCCACCATGTGTATTGTGAAAAAATTATTTCACCATAGTTTGAAATATAAAGTGAGGCAAAATACAGTAAAGAACGGTAACCTTTCATGTCAATGATTTGAAGGTTAATTATGTCCAGCTGTTTGTTTCTACTTATGCAGAGTACAATATAGTAGTTGAGAAAAAAGCTATTATGAAAGCTTGCTGATGGAAGGGCTTTGATGAAGATGGTGAAGGGATGATGAGCTCAGTGATGCATTGTTGTTAAAGAGAGTGAGTGCATTGCTTTCCCACGTGAACAGTGTTTGTATATCAATGAAAGGTGAGCATCACTAATATTAAACACTTGAAGGTGACACAGTAACAATAGAAATGTTTGTTTTCAAATCTATTTTTACTTTTTAGTGTTTCTATAAAGTGATGAGACATCAACTTGACGTTGTTGGTGTTGTGGTTTGAAGTATAGTTGTGGTGTGCACCTTTTGCTTGTGGGTGAGTGTGATGCTAAGAGAGCGGGCGTTCCTACAGGTAAAGTTGGATACAGACTGTGTGAGGCCGGGCGGGAGAGGATCTGTGGCCAAGCTGCACCTGTGTCCACTCTGTTCCTACAAAACATCTAATTACGCCCATCTGATGGACCACACGAGAGCACACACGGGGGAGAAGCCGTTCTCCTGCCCTCAATGTCCCTACCGATCTGCACAAAAAACAAACCTCAAGACTCACATGCGTACGCATACTGGAGAAAAACCTTACTTTTGCAGCCAATGCTCATACAGATCCACCACTAAGAGTGCTCTCAACCGACACTTATTTACCCACAAATAAAACAAGAACAAAATAGTTTTGATTTATGGGCATATAGACCAATGTTGTCTGTTGATTTTCCACATCTATGATTGTGATCGTCTTTTTACATACAAATTCTTTGGTTCCCTTGAAAATGTTCTCCTAAAGAAGTAGATTTACAATAGTCATACATAAGAACTAATTATATGCAATGAAATAAAATGTCCTTTGTGTAGCGTTCAAAGATGAAGTCTTCCAAGTTATATATTGACGTGTAACTTATTATTCTCTTGGTTTCATGTGAATTTTTGCAAATGTTTAATTTACCAGATAATTATGAAGAAAGGAGAACTTAACTTTGACGGTGTTGTCAGCTTTGTTATTTACGGTATGAAATATTAATTAACTACTCTCCAAGAACATTAAACATATGTACTAGTATGTTTCTTGATTCAGATAGAATTTCCAGTTTGAATGAAATATTAAGAGTGATCAGTGTTTCAACAAGTCTGTCTGTGGTTATGTAACGAGGTGACATTTTTTGGGCTTATAGTTTTTATTTCATGTTTAAATGAAAAACATTTTCTACAAAAGGTGGATAAGAATTGTTTGTCAGAAAGATTGCATAATGTACTTCTGGTTATTGCGTGAAACGATACAAAGTTGTGCTTATCATCATCATCATCATCTTCAGTTTGACTGGAAAATTCTGTGTTTATACCTGTTATGTTTGAAATAATTACCTCAATACATAAAGTGGCTTGAATCACCTTGCTGAGAGTCTTGAAAGGTGTTCAGTTGAATGCAAAGTGTATGATTGAAGCAGTGAAAGTTAATGAAGTGAAAGGTGACTGTGATGTGAGTCGAGTTGATTGTGAGAGTAATGAAAGTATGCATGGAAGGTTTAGAATGTTGGATAAGGGAAAAGGAATAACTTGTACAGGTGGTGAAACAGCAATTCATTATTATTTTTTCACCTGGAAAAAATGGTTGAGAGTGATATTATAAAGATATACAAAAATGAAATTGGAAGATTGTTGATGTGGATGTGATAGGATGCGTTGTTGAAATGTGTCGGAGTATATGAGAGATACTTTGTCAGATGGGATGTATGGATGTGGATGTGGAGATGCTTGCTTTATATATATATATATATATATATTTTTTTTTTTTATTCATATTTACACATTGAACTACCTCCGTAAACACAAGTGAAATAAAGCACAGAAAAAAATGAGCAGTGACAAAAGAAGTGAAGAAGGCCTATCCATTGAAGATGCGGGAAATTTTCTAAGAGACAAACAAACTTAGTGTACTTTTCATGATGTGTTCTTGGAGAAATGCTACAATGATATTAATTCATAAGAAAGGAAACATCAAAGACCTATGAGCCAATAATTTTACTATGTGTAGTATGTAAGGTTTTTACAAGTGTCCACTGATGCGATTAGTGAAACACTTGATTTAACTCGACCAAAAGAACAAACAGGATTCCGTACTGGTTATTATACAACTGACCTCATCCATGTCATTTATTAAGTAGTGTAAAAATATACACAATACACAAAACCACCAAATATTTCTTTCATAGTTTCTGAAAAAACCCTTGACTGATGAGAAACCGCAGCAGTTACAAAAACACTCAGGAAACACGGAGTTGAGGAAACACATGTAAAGTTTTTGTATAACATCTATGATGAAAACATTGCCACTCTAAACTCTAAAGCTACATAAGGTTTGTGAGGATACACTACTACAGGAAGAAGTCATGCAAGGCAACACTATTTCTATTAAACTGTTCAAAAGAAAATCTAGTTATGTAAAATGCATTAATGTAAATGCATGCAAACTCCATTACTGAGAAAATATTCTTGCCCATGTTGTTCCTCTTTAAAGAAATCAGATTCATGAAGCACTATTTCCATTGCATCAGTTTGCACATTTACAGTTTTCCTGCATTGTTTTGTTTAGAACTTTTCAATGCATTATAAAGGTAACACATGTGGTTGTTGAGTGTTGTGTGAAGCCGACACAACCTTCACCTTCACTGTGCACTTCACCGCTGGCTTGGATGGATGCTGTAGTATCACTTCACTTATGCACATTTTATATGAATCAAGGAAATATACTTTATCAGAGATAAACTTTCATGGTTGGTTCTAGCTAATAAGTAATGTCCCATGTTTGATTGTAGACAAAACTCCCCATAGGAATACCAGCAACAGTTTCAGGTCATACATTTTGACATTTATGATGTGAAATATATCATATTTTACATTGTTAAATTATTATTGAATATTGATTATTCAATGATCTGGTAAAATTGCTGAATTCCATTACAAATTCCTCCCTATGAAAGCACTATATAATGTGTAAAATCTTTTATACATTGAACATTTTTTACACAAAAATATTTAGTAAAGCAATATAACTGATGGAATTATTGAGGTATTTATTTAAGGACTTAAGTGAACTAAAATCACCATGAATAAAATCATTTGCTTTCCTAAAATTTAATTAATATATACTTTGATAAGATAATTTCCTTGGATTCATAAGTAAGATGGCATCCTCTACAGGTGAGGCTGAACAGTGATGGTCAAGTGACAGACGAGGGAGGAGCCAAGGGATCGGGGAAGGAGAGCGGCGGCAACACCAAGACACACCAGTGCCCACATTGTTCTTACTCCACCAATGTCACTGCTCGCATGATAGAACACATGCGTGCTCATATTGGAGAGAGACCATTCCTGTGCCCCCATTGCCCTTACTCCACTTCTAAGAAAGATCACTTGAGGAGACATGTACTCACTCATACCGGAGAAAAGCCTTATGCTTGCAACATTTGTCCTTATCGCTCCAACCGCAAAGACACCTTGAAGGGCCACGTTTGGACGCATCATTCCTAGTTACAGTAACATTTAAACATTATTGTAATTATATTTTTAGTTTCAATTGGCTTGCAACCTATTCTTGACAGGTTGTTGTAACCTTCAGGTACATTTATTATTATACATTTTCAAGTTTACTAGAAAACCGTATAGAATAATTAATCATAACGTCTTTTTTTCCATTAGGATGTTAACTTTATTTTTACTTAAATTCCAAGCTATTTTATCATTGAGAAGGAAAAATAAACAGTGATAAATGGTGACTTTTTTTACTTGAAGGACGTCCTTATTTATGGTTAATGTGGAGTGAATTAAAAACAGAATCTGTTGACCTCGCAAAGAACAAATAAAAAGAATTTTCCTTCCTGAGAGGTTGCATTCAAGGCACTTGGTGGAAAATTTTTCTGATTGTACATTATTAGTAGATTAAAAATACAAGAGGAACCTCATAGTTTTAAAGCAAAACAAATTAAAGAAAAGATTGAATGAACATTTGTAGTGAAGAGCGTTATCAAACCTGAGGCAAACAGGCTGACATTAACTGTGGAAAAAACAGTTAGTGCATATTAAACTTACGATAATCAAAAGAATTGTATTGATTTAAAAAAAAAAACCTTTTCCAACTACATCGTATGAAATCTAAGATAGAAACCCCAAGTTGGTAAACATCAGTTTGGGGAAGAAACCATCATTATGCAGTTTTGTGATGATCAAAAACTATAATGTAATATGTTGGATAAAATATTTATCAATATGTTGCTCAGTACAATAGATGTAATGTTTTTAAGCATCATTTAAAGATTCCAATACCATGCCATGTGGATTTTTACTTTCTCATCTTTCTATTATCTACCAAACCCCACAACTGTCTTTAAAATGTTCTATTCTTAAGTAAACGAAAAAATACTCTGAAAATTAGAATCTATTACATACAAAATGAAAATCATCCTTATAACAGTCCATTTTCATCATCTCAATACTTCCTCCTTCATCCTTACACTTTCCTTACACCATCCACTTCATCTTTTGTTTTCTTTTTTCCACACGTCATCATAATGGGAACATAAAACAATAAGAAAAGACTTAAACTATGATGAGGTACCAAAAGAAACCAGAACTTACTTTGGTTCCTCATTTGACTTGGTTCTTTTTGTATGTGAGGAAACTATACATCAACACATTGGTCTTTTAAAAGTACTCTTAAGACTTTTTTGCTTACAGTGTTAGAAAGGGTCAGCTATTTCCTGTTGCCTAAATCTTTTCACATTAGTTTAAAACCAGCAACAGTTTTTTAAAAGTTTTTCAATACTTCCAATAATAGAATTACAACAAGGAATGATCACATCTTAGTTGGTGTGATGTGGTTAGAATGTGATTATCTCCCTAGACACCCTTGTAAGACGGGCATCCTCTGCAGGTGGGGCTGGACTGTAGCATGGAGTGGACAGGGAGGAGTGGAGACGGAAGTGGCAAGGCAGCCGGTACAAACAGTAAGGTGTACCAGTGTCCCTTCTGCCAGTACTCCACAAATATACTAACTAATATCACTAAACATGTGCGTATACATACTGGAGAGAAGCCGTTTGCCTGCCCACATTGTCCTTACCGGTGCTCAGCCCAAGAAAATCTGAAGACGCACATCAGAACTCACACTGGAGAAAAGCCTTATGCCTGTCCCTACTGTCCTTACCGGTCATCACGCTCATACTCTTTAAGAAACCACATGTTCACCCATAAATCTTAGAAAATGGATGTTGGTAGATAGGAGTATTGCCACAACAAAGCAATCATTATTGGTCTTATCTTAGTTCTGAGTCCTGTTATCCTGTTAGTAAGCACAGCTCTTCTCCCTTCTAAGCTATTCTGTTACTACTCATGTGCTTGACCTTGGACTGAAGAATTCTCACTTTTCAAATATCAGTGAATGGTTCCACTTATAACAGACCACATTGTTCATTCATCTAATAAGTTGTTAAAGTTTGTCCCACATTACTCAGTGGACATGATCAGTTAGATTTATATTCATCATATAATTTCCTCAGCTTTGTTTTATAGACAATCAGTTACTCATAACATAATTCTTAATTTAATTTCCATTAGTGTATATATATAGATTTATTTTAAGTCCTGTGCAGTTTCAGTTTTAAAGCTTAGTGTGTATCTTGTTGATATGTTGATATGGCAGTGACTCTTCCATTTAATGTTATGTTTGGATCATTACAGTGTAGCTAATATACCACTCATCTGTTGTTCAATAAGTAGATTTAAAAAAAGTGACATTAAATATCACCATAATTTTAGTTACGAGTTAAGACATTAATAATACTTTTTCATCAGTTTTAGGACATAATACGGATGAATGTTTAAAAATCATGATTTTTTAAGAACAAAAAATATTACTATTTGTATCAAATTAGTATTACAAATATTGTAAATTTTATTAGAGACTATACACATGTAACCACAACAGTTCAATGATGATAAGTCATGTTTCCATCACTGAAGACTTAGATATATACTTGAAACTAGCACTGGGAATTCTTCAAATCCTCATTTAATGGAAAAGGCAAAAGAAGAGTCGTGTACTACAATGTTCAGAAAAAACTTGTCTGTTCCAAACTTCATTTATTGAAGTTATCTAACTTCACAGGGAGGTGGATGGCTCTGGTACAGTGCTCGGCTCATGGGCTTAAGAATGTAAAGTTACTAAGTTCGGTGGGATTATTTAATCAACTTTTTATCAAACTTCATGGAAGGAGTCTTAGTGAAAAAAATATTATAGTTTCTTGTAGATATTCATATCCTTGCATAATTTTTTGTGTAACTTGTTTATTGGACACATTTTTTTTCCACTTTCAGTTGACAACACACTGACGTAACATAATGACGCAACATGGATGAGTGATGTAAAGATAATTTAAGACAGTTTAAGTACAAAACATAATATACACACACACACACACACACACACACACACACACACACACACACACACACACACACACACACACACACACACACACACACACACACACACACACATGATCTTGGCTCATGGCATCTACTTGGTGAAAGGCGCAGTGATCTCACGTTAACACTCACAGAACTATAATGACTTAGCTGGGATATTTAATCACCTCTTATCATGATGCTGAGAAATATATAGATGGCTTTTCACTTCATAGATAAAGATATAATGAAGAAAGTTGTAACTATGATGATTAAACCAAAACTGGAATATACAGAAGTAATATGGTCACCTCACAAGAAAAAACACGTGTTGAAATTGGAAGAATACAGAGAATAGCAACTAAGATGGTGCCAGTATTGGAAGATCTAACATACGAAGAATAATTAAAAGAAATGCAACTGACTGCACTTGGAGAGAAAAGAAAGAGGAGACTTAATTACAATATATAAATTGATGGACAACTTGGAAACAGATGGAAAATAGTTAGCATTGAGAAGAGAAGGAGAGGCTGGATATTTGTTGGAAAAAGGAATTTGCTTGAACGATACAAAAGAGTACAGCTTTCCCCAAAGAAGTATAGATACTTGAAATGGAACTGAAAGAAGAGACGATAATGGCAAATAATGTACAACAGCCAAAAGAAAAACCGGACAAATATAAATACAGAGACAAGGCCACAAGAGTGCAGCTTAGTTCCTGTATATTACAAGTAAATATACACTGTAGCCTAAGTAGTTAATATTATGTTTGTTTTTGTGCAAAACTATTGTGCATCACTAGAAGGATAATGATTGTTTCTATTATTCATTGTAGAAATTGCCATAATTTGATAGTGTGTGTGTTAGAGAGAGAGAGAGAGAGAGAGAGAGAGAGAGAGAGAGAGAGAGAGAGAGAGAGAGAGAGAGAGAGAGAGAGAGAACTGAATCTTAATCATAAAAGATTAGAAGATTATAACTCGTTACATGCAATCATTGTGTTTCTGAATAAACAATTACTTTTTTGTGAAAATTCATGAATATTTATAAAAATCCTTCATCTTGGATATAGTTATTGCCGGAAATAAGTATAAAACTACCTTCCACTGTTTCAAATGATCAATTTTGGTGTAAGGAATCACGGTTATTGGTATTTTGTACTTTGGGTAATTAAATGGGTAAATATGTTATCATTAAAGAGACTCTGTGATAGTATATTAAAACTGGGCAGGAAAAAATTCAAATGGACTCACTTTTCTTAGCGATCACTTACTTACATGGCGGTACAAGAGTTAGCCAGCGAGTCACCTCACGCAACACTGGCAGGTCCTCCACCACCACACTCTTACTAGACAAAGAACTATGAACACCATCTTCTGCTTCCACTGTTCATAGCTACCATCTATATATTTATTCTAAGAACTACTCATGGTTCTTTTTGTGTACTCTGTACATAGTGTATATATGTTTAATATGCACAGTTTAGCGTGAGGGGATTTTATAATATGTAAAGTAGTTGATCGCCATCTAAAAGCCTCTATCAGCCACATTGCCTACAATTCTCCATTTCTAAAGCTAAGTACAGCGAATGTTTCTTTTGTCGGGAGAATTTGGAAGATTAATATATGAACAAAGCCTCTAAAGGTATTATGGATCCTTGATATAATTGATGTGCATTCGTTGGCCTCGGCCGTACAGTAATGACCACAAAGTTAACTATTCATCAAACAGTCATCACCGTAAGTTATTCATTCAGTTTATAATGGTGTGAGATTTTAGATACAAAGTGAAACAAGAACTATTCTAATTTTCAATCATATTCTACGCAATAAATTTTTCTGAGTTGTCATAAGTTGGGAAGGAAAGTGAATGGTGATGTGTGTGTGGTACTTTCGGTCTGCCCTCAGTAAGATAGGCAATACTCAACAGATGAGAGTGGACAGTGGCGGGCAGTGGAGTGGGGAGACAGGCCTCCGAAGAGATATGAAGTCCCCCAACACTTCTATCAAAATGCACCAGTGTCCCTACTGCCGCTACTCTACTAGTGTCTTAACACACATGAAGAGACACGTGCGCACTCACACAGGAGAGAAACCATTTGCTTGTACATTTTGTTCCTACACTTGTAGCACTAAAGAAAACCTGAAAAAGCACATTCGTACTCATACCGGGGAAAAACCTTATTTCTGTCCACACTGTCCTTACCGATCCTCCCGAACAGACTCATTGAAGTCGCATCTTTTCCTTCATCAGACTTAATACAATCAACTTTATAGTGTTGGCCTTGATGGCATAAACTGACACCCAAGGTCATTCATGTTCCTGAGCACAGTGTGGTAAGTATACGACTCTGTACTCTCACTACATTCTGTCTAGTTTGGTGATTGGTAGAGATTTACAAAACACCTATGAATTGTGTATTATGTTATTATGTAAAAGAAACAAGTTCACTACACCTTTGAGGCAACTTTCAATACACATAATTTTTGTTTACATACATGGAGAGAAAATTTGTAAAGCTGTAAAAAAATATAACATCTTTTGTACAGTAAGTAACAAGACACCATCATCTCAGAATGACAACTTCATAGTTTGTATACAACATTTAACTTTACGCTTTATTTAGCTAAAGGAGAATTATAATGGTTACAGTGGCAGACAAAAAAAAAAAAAGTAACTATTTTTATTTATTAATTTATTATAATTTTTTTTAGCATGTATATGAATTAGCAAAAAATCAATGTGTTTGTTGTTGTTTTTATTTTGGTTATCTTTCAATCATTGTTGTGTGATGACATGTAACATTCTTGAACACACACCAATTGAAGGAACTATGAACAGGCAATCTTCTCCTTTCATTCAACAGTATTGTGATGGACTTGAGTAGCTGTGTTCCATCTATCTATAAATTTTCAAGGAAATATCTCCTTGAATAAGACCTTTCCTTTCCTTTCTGGAGGCTATGATATTCATAGTTGATTTAACATTACATGTAAATAGATTAAGTAAGTGTATATTATATACAAGTACTTTAATAAAAAATTGTAAACTGATAATGTAAGTTTTTTTTTTTTTTTTATTAATATTATAAATATCTGCAAAATATTTGTTATTTTCCCTTGATCTTTTTTTCCAAAGCAACATTTATATGCAGAGAAATATTTAGTACATATGGTCTGCAACCATATGTATTTGAAGCTAAACCATATTTATCTTTTAGTGGTTTCATTATTGCAAAGTGAAATGTTTCTGTGTTATCTGATGCACATTCCAATGTGTGTTAGCTGACCACCAGTATTGACAAGTAATCGGAGAATGTTTTTTTAATTCTCTGATAGTTTGACTTCTTAACAAAATTCTTCTATAAGTACATAGTTAATATGAAGCACCGGTTATGAATTTTGTGTTATAAGCGTACAATCACAATTTTCAAGATATATTTATACATAATATATATATGCCCAGCTGACATAGTCCTTAAAAAGAGTAGCCGAGAAAAGGCATTTACATACGTACATACATTCGCATGCATTCCCTCACATCTTTGCCTCTTGGCGTCCTGGGGAGAAGGGACCATTCCTCATTGTACCACACTGGTTACCACACGGGTTAGCCACAGAAGGGCTTAACAGCAGAATTGGTTTACAAAGCTTCTTCACAATATACTATATCTTTCTTTTTTTGTCTTTCTTTTTCTTTTTCTTTCTATCTTTCATCTTGATAGGAAAAGGGCATTGATATATATGTGCTAAAAATATTTGGGTGCCTCCATCTGGTTATATAAGCTGGGCATCCTCTGCAGGTGGGCCTCGAGAGCTGCAGTCAGTGGATGGGTGAGAAAGGAATGGCAAGAAATCGAAAGATGTTATGTCCAGCCTCCAAGATGCATCAGTGTCCCTTCTGCCAATACTCTTCAGCTGTCTTAACAAACCTAAATAGACACGTTCGCACGCACACCGGAGAGAAGCCTTTTGCATGCCCTCATTGCCCTTATACTTGTACACAGAAGGAGAACCTCAAAACACACATCCGTACGCACACAGGAGAGAAGCCTTATGCTTGCCCTTATTGCCCTTATCGTTCCTCTAGGACAGACTCATTGAAAAATCATATGTACTTACATCAGACATAGGGTGTAAAGGTCTCTAAGGGATGAATATTATGGAACATTTAAAGGTAAAACAGTGGTGGGATATCTAAATGCGGATTAGTTTTCTCTTTTCATACTCAGGTTAACTAAACAATGGTGCTTATATAATATTATTGATCTTATATTTATTTTTCATTCTTTTCACTTCCTCTTCCTGAGCTGGTGATGAGAATGCATATATTGGCAGTTCCTTTCCTAGTACGTTTTAGGAATTTGTGAAGACTGTTCAATGTGTTGTGAAGTGATGTGATAATGACTCTTAACTACCCAGGCACATTGTCAACTATTACAAACTATAACATGGATTCAAATAATTCATTTGCTAAGAGAAGTTTAAGCGATAATATTATGCATTCTTGTAATAATGAGTTGAAATCTGACCTTCCAGTAAGTATTATTATCCATTAGTAACCTTAGCGTATCATTGACAACTCAACAAACTGGGATTGAAGTTATTATTTTATTCTATGGTTGTCTTGTCTAGAGTGAGAAGTTGGATTCCATTTGTTGGTTAGACATGTAATGGGATGAATAATTTTCTGTTAAATGAATATTAAAATGAGATAGAAATTATGGTATTTTTTATATATTTTATATATTTTTTCATTGGAATTGTATCCAGTATTTATATCCCAATACTTCCTTAATGAACTATATTGCATAAGAGGGATGGTTGTGGTGGTGTGTGATATATTATGACCTCCTGGAGCCTAAAGTAAGGTGGGCATCTCTACAGGTGGGGCCGGGGCTGGACAGAGGCGATTACTGGTCCACCGCAACACCACACAAGCCAGCCTGGACCTGCCCTAGTAACATCACCATGCACAAGTGTCCCTACTGTGAATATTCCTCCGATAATTTGCCACGCCTCAAACGGCATATAAGTATTCACACGGGAGAAAAGCCGTTTGCTTGTCCTCATTGCCAATACAGTTGCTCGAGGAAAGGAAATCTTCAAACGCACATACGGACACACACGGGAGAGAAGCCTTACTCGTGTCCCCATTGTACTTACCGATCTTCAAGAATGTTTTCACTCCAGAGTCACATGATTTCTCGCCATCCTCACCACAATCTGAGGTCGCTTAACTCTTGATTGCATTCCATTGTCAAAGTTATTAAATATTGTACATTTTCAAAACTCATCATTGTATGGTTCTGTTTATAGAAATCAAATTAATTGATGTTATTATTTGAGGGACATGCAGTTACTTTGTATAGAAAGTTTATACTATATATTGTATATGTAAGAGTGTTTTTTTATACTTTAATATGTCAGTTTAAAAAGGTTGCATTTAAAGTGGACAAAATAGGAGACCAAAGTTTTTAATGCATTACCATAGTTCTTAGATACAGTAAAGGTTCAGTTCGTATATTGTATAAGTTTTCTATATGAAGTAAAAGTACATGTCAGTATGTTAAGTTAGTTTTATTCCCAAGTTAGTGTGTATCATCATAACCGAACAAGTTTTCAACACACTTTGTACTCTGTCTTTCTCAGTTGTATTGTAGAATTTTTTTTTTTGTATCAGTTTATTTTCAAAAACTAATAACGATAAAAAAAATTAACTGTTACCTTCGGACCGTGTTGTGGGTACAACCTCCGACCTCCCCCCGTTTGTATGACTGACTTGACGCAATGTTGAGGTGGAGTGTACTTCTCTTCTTCTTTAAGGGCTAATTGAGAGAAGTGTTTATGTAGGTATGTGTGTGTGCATCAGTGTGTGTGTGTGTGTGTGTGTGTGTGTTTGTGTGTGTGTGTGTGTGTGTATGTGTGTGTATGTGCGTGTGCATGTGCGTGCCTTGTCTTAGCTACCCACCTTTAGGGGTATAACAGCCTGGTATATAGATAGATAGATAGATGTATTGTTTCAGTGACCTTTGTCTCATCAAATTACTGTTTGGAAGACAATGTGAATACATATTTTGTCAAGTACATTATATCCAAGAGTATCACAAAAAAACCAAGCTGTAAGTAAGATATTAAAGATATATTTTTCTATGGTTGTGTAATCATACATCACTCCTTGCAGTATGAGGAACATAACAAAATAATAGGAACATGGTATAGATGGAGGAAGAATAACTTGATTTTCATTTAGGTTTGAGAAAAATCCTTGTATGACATCAAATCTTTTTAAAATCATTGAAGAAATTTTAAGGTAAAACGTTGATGATATCATTGCGACACTTGGGTGACCCTGAGTAAGTCAGACATCCTCAACAGGTGTGGCTTGGCAGAAGAGGAGGAGGTGGAGATGGAGGGGGAAGAGTAGTGGCTGCAGGCTGGGGGGCTCAAGGCAGCTGTTCCTCTACCGTCAAGCTGCACCACTGCCCCTACTGCGACTACTCCTCTAATGTCACCACAAACCTCAGGAACCACATCCACACACACACAGGAGCAAAGCCATTCTCCTGCCCACTGTGCACCTTCTCATTTTCAACCAAAGACAGACTCACAACACACATCCGCACACACACCGGGGAGAAGCCTTTTGAGTGCAGTGTTTGTCCTTATAGATCTTCAAGGAAGGATTCATTAAAAAATCATATGTTAACTCATCAAAGCCATGAAAGTTTATAGAATTATATGATTATGCTTTAGCATGAATATTAATGGGGTACTGGTTAGACAGTTACACGGGCAAGAATATGTGCACAAACTATTAAGCATTAAACATTAAAGATATTAATGTGAGTCAAAATATGAATCGTATTTCTGTTGATTGTGATGCTTTCCATGCATTTTTTATAACTACCAGCTTTTGTTTCTATGTAAAAAGTAAAAGATAAGTTTGAGATGTTCCAAATGGCATAGTAATGACTTCCTTGTCTTTCAAGAGTTGTTACAAGATGATGAGTTAGTCTGTTATGTTGATAGTGCTTTGTGTATATATATATATATATATATATATATATATATATATATATATATATATATATATATATATATATATATATATATATATATATATATATAGATATATATGTACTTCAAAGGAATGGAATTTATATTGTACAGTTTATTAATAGTGCTGAATACATCCTTACCTGAGGCAACAAAATATATACTAATTGTAATCTTTTGAGAAGTTAAATAAAGGCATAACTATTTTAACCTGGCAAGTTTTGTGTCTTACCTGAGACTTCAAGAACTCACAAGTTTTTGAGTAAATTTGAAGTCAGTCTGCGAGTTTTTGTCCGCATGCACATGTATACCATTGAATACAGTGCGGGTCACCTTAGCATATCTAAATGGTGCCGGAAAAGGATCATGTTATATGTGAATTGCGTTAGAGACATGCACTATTTTAGTTGATTTCCAATGAGAAAAATGTTCATCATTTATAGGATGTCTGGCAACTCGTGTCAAAAAGTGTGAAAAGTAGTGAAATATAGTTTAAAAGAAGTTAAATCCTGATGATAACTTTTGGGAAATGATAAAGTGAACGTCTGTAAACAAGTTTATGTATATATGTTAAGGTCTATGAATGTATTGTACATATTGTGTATGTATGTATTATATGTACTACATACATAACATTTTAGTCACTCAAATATTTATATGCTTTCAAGTGTCACTTTTTTTTATGGCAAGGAAAAAATATATATATGTACGTGCATAGTACCTTTCACCTTTGCAAAGTAAATGAGATAGGTATGTCCCAACAGATCAGGTTGGTCAGGGTTGATCCAAGGCTAGATCCAGGAACTGGTCATCCCGGGACAAGCTGTCACGTCGGCCACAAGTCACACCAATGTCCTTACTGCACTTACAACACCAAATTCACCACCAGTTTAAGAAACCACATGCGCACTCATACTGGAGAGAAACCCTTCACTTGTTCCTACTGTGCAGCTTCCTTTGGCACCAAAGCAAGACTCAAGACGCACATATTTATTCATACTGGTGAAAAACCATTTGCTTGCCCGTACTGTTCTCATCGCACGTCTCGGAAAGACTCTCTGAAAACCCATATATTAACATTTCATTCAGCATTGCCATATTGAAATACATTTGATTGGGAAGAAAAACCAAACACTTGGAAAAATCATAATGTGCCTTATAGTTAAAAGAAAAAGAAAAATGTGTAACGTGTACATAGACTTTGAACATCACAACATCACTACAGCTACGTGGCGTCACAATGTTCCGTGTGTGTCAGCATCATTGAGCTTCTTCCTGACTGGTGTTATTTTATATTAAGTAAGTACTATTGCTATGCATTCTTGCATTGTTCCTTGGTGGTGAGGCAGATCAATACAAAGGACAGAGAATACACAGAGAAGGAAAATAAACTTGAGGTTTGGGTTTGCAAAGAGAAATATAAGATATATATTTGTGGGAAGGTATCCCATGTCGGGAACACAACTTCTCTTTCCACCAACTCCAGGCAGACATGGGCTACTACAGCCTCCTCTGCCACACTTGTACACACACCTCACACCGATATCCTACCCAACTACATTTACATTTAATTTAAAATATCCATAATTGGCAAAACTAAAGTTTTGAGTTTACAGTATTAGTGGAGCTCTGGTAAATATTTTGACTCAATTTATGAACATCATATGTTGCATATTTTGTTGAAAATATACATACATATGAATATATGTTTATTCATCAAGACACTGAAATAAGATTTGATTTGATTTGAAAAGCAGTGACAACTTTTAAGTTTATTCTATTTATTTAGTGTGATGAAGTGCAAGTATGTGTTTGTTTGTTTGTGAGTATCTGCCATAATGCTATGATGCCTTGTGATGCCTTGTGATGCCTTGTGATGCCTTGTATTGAGAGCGTGGGGCCTCCCCTACAGGTGGGCGAGGATAAGGAAGGAAGTACATCAGGGACAGAGAAGATGGTGTCTCCAGCCAAGCCTCACCAGTGTCCCTACTGTTCCTACATCACTTCCAATTATGCTCATCTCATGAGACACCTCCGCACCCACACGGGGGAAAAGCCGTATGCTTGTCCCTACTGTTCATTCCGGGCAGCACAGAAGGATAACCTTAAGAGACATGTTCGTACACACACGGGGGAGAAGCCCTTTGCCTGTGATCACTGTCCCTTCACCTTCTCTGAGAAGAGCAACCTCAAGAGTCATATAAGAAGTCACCATAGTTAAGGTATTTTGAAAGCAGTGCATCAAATTATCAGTTTCTTTGAAATATATACAAGTGAGTTTTTGAAAATACTGTACTGATTGATTATATTAGTGCTCCCATTTCTTTGTAGCTATTCATGATGTATGACTCTAACTTAGCTGTTTGAGTTTGACGACCTTAACAAGAAAATGTAATGGTGAATTAGAGAATATGTTTTTCATTTTCCTGTTTTAAGCCAGTGTTGTTGTATGTAATGATTAAAATGGGAGTACTTTTTACATAAAACATTATCATGCATTCAGACCAGATATTTCCTTTGGGTTCCTACTTCCAAACATTCTGTTTATATTTTATACAAAGACAAATCAAAAGCAACGTTAATACAGTATTATCATGAATGAAGAGTCTTTAGCTTGGTGTGAAAGGTGTCCTAGTAGCCCGCCAAGCTGCCTCACCTAACTTATTGTTGCTGTAACACTGTGCCCTTGAGTAAGCGTGACGTCCCCAACAGGTGAGAGTGGAGGGTGAGAGGCTGACGACGCACAGAAGTGGGCAGCAGGGCAGCCCGAGGAGCCAGGACGCCATCACCAAGATGCACCAGTGTGATCAATGCCCTTACTCTACTGTAGTGAAGTCCAACCTGATCAGACATGTCAGGAGCCACACTGGGGAGAAGCCCTTTTCATGCCCTCAATGTGTATACACAACAACAATCAAGGACAATTTGAAGAGACACGTCCTCACCCACACTGGAGAGAAGCCGTTTGCTTGTCCCTTCTGTTCCTACCGCTCCATACAGAAGATCCATCTCACCTCTCACCTACGAACACATTGCAATAGTGCCGGTGATGTTTTTTTCAACATTGGACAGTGATATATATTTAGTCATTTTTTTGTGAAAGTTGTAAACTTTCTGTTATAGATAGGAGTGATATGTTTTTTCCAGTCTTCAGTGAGGTAGTAAAAAATGTATTGTAATTATGTAGTATGCAATTACATAGGTATTTTGATGCAATATCATTTGAATTTAGTTATATGATAACCATAGTGCTTTTGTCTTTTGAAAGAATACGTTTAGGAATATTATTACTTGTAGAAAGAGTTTATTAAAATTTCTGCCAGTAGTGTTGACAAAATTTTAAATTGATCCTAGATTGGAATGTGTCAGCCACTTTGATTGATCTGAATTCCACTGGTTCCCCTTTGACCCTCCAGTACCTGTAATTCCACTTCAATGGACCACCTGCATCCTCCACTCTTTATTTCAGATAGGCGGCATAAAGCACATTGTAAACATTGAGCCATTTCATCAGGATTCATATAATCTCTTCACTATCATTGAATATCATATACTTCTGTAGGAAACTTTCCTACTTTGCCAGTGAACCAAACTCAGCCACCAACACTACTCTTCATTATTGTGTTTGTGATTAGTTTGTGTGTGTATGGGTCAGCTCTTTCCTAGAGTGATAGATACATTGTAAGTCTTGCACCCAAATGAATGTCAGCAGTTTGTATGCCTAGTTATTTGTATGTACTTATGTTATTGTGCATGGTATATATTTATTATCGAAAATATATTTTTCTTTACAATTTCCATTACATATGATGTCATATTGTATATGTATACTTCAATAAATAAATTTTGCATAAATCAATTCTTGTATGGCAATAAAACATGAACTTGATACATAATGCTCTTTTATCAACACTTGGTATTAACACGTGTTACTAATCCTTTGTTTTCTTTTATTATCTGTAATGATTTCAAGCTGCTTTACAAATCACAAGTGTTACTATGAACCCAGTTTCATTGCAAGTCTGAGAAGCTAAATTTATAAGTTCATATGTATGTATAGTATGGAAAGGCATACCATACATAAGGCTGCTGGCAGATGGCAGATAAACTAAGAGCAAATCATACAGATTTATATATTTATCTTATCCATACTTATTTTTCTTCAACAAATATGCATGGAATAAAAAAAAAATTTAAAATTCAAGCACTATTGGATTAAATGCTAGAGTTGAAAGTATCAGACTTTAATGCAATTGGGTATCCTCAACAGGTATCGGTCTGCAGCAAAGGGGCGGCGGTGCCTGGCAGTCCTGTAGTGCGAGTGGAATCAAGTCACTCCTCCGGCAGCAGACAAACCACCAGCTACAAATGTCCCCACTGTGACCGCACCATGCCTCAGGTGTCCGCCATGATGCACCACATCCGATCACACACTGGCGAAAAACCCTTTGCATGTCCTTACTGCCCTTATCGATCTGCACAGAAAGCGAATCTTAAGACCCACATACGAATCCACACGGGGGAGAAGCCTTTCGCGTGTAACCTTTGTTCATTTCGGGCAATTCAGAAGATCCATTTGAAGAAGCACATGGCAAAGCATCACTCCTGATGTGAATAAATTATTTAAACTTTCAACTCTTCATACAACACAGTATTTGTATACAAGTAGTAATACATCTTGGATTGAATATGATAACATCTGTACGTACTTGTAAACTCTAATAAAGAAACATGAGGAATTAGGGTTAATTAAAAATCTAAAAGTAGCAGTAGTCTTTTACATCATCTCAGTAACAGAAGCAAACGTCAAAAAAATATGTTAAAACCATAAGATCCTTATTAGTTGATGTTTTTTTATTATTATTAATCTATTTATCCATTTTATTATTATTATTATTATTATTATTATTATTATTATTATTTATTTATTTGCAATAGTGTTGTTGATTGTAGTTGTTTGGGCAAACAAAAGTGATCCATCAAGACAAGGCCAGTACTGTACTTCTAGTGGAAAATAATTTTGTGAGGACATTCCTTAAGCTCAAACAATACCTGCATATTTTAAATTTATGATCATCAAGGTACTCGATACAAGTTAGGCATTACTATATATTAATAATGATGGAATCCAAATTTCCAAAAGGATTTTATCATTATTTCATTCATCCATAAACTCTGAAACTTAAAACTTGAGATAATCACATTATTTCAAGTCAAACATACGCTACATTATTTATAATATCAAAACTTCTCATGTACTTGTTTCTTCAGTGCCATTATTATTTATTCCTTGTACATGATTTTATTTTTTTTACATAATTGTAACTTTTCTTTTACTATAACTGATATATAGATAGAGAAGCAAACATACAAACCATTCATTCTTAATCATCATATTCATAAGTAAAGATTTTCATATCATAATATTTAGATGTTCATTTAAAAATAAAAAATAATTAAAATTACTAGTAGCCTGACTTACCAACGCAGCACAACCAACCCTTCTTAAAGTATGTGTCAATTTATTACCAAACTTCATTAATTGGAAAGTATCTTCAACATTTATTTATCTTTTTTTTTATGAACCAGAGACTACCAATTGCCACATCCATGATATGCATTTTTATTACAAAGAAGTGAATTCGTGTTTCTAGATACTTGAAACATACAACTGTATTTTATGGCAAAGGGAACACCTAACAGATAAGGAAACATGGGGAGAATGTCCTGAATGTTCATGGAGATTCATATACCACACAGTATGTATTCTGAAAACTAAAACTTTGAAAAAAAAGGAATGTATATAATATAGTACATGAATTTTCCTTATAAACTGTTCGACACAGGAAATCCTCTGAAGAGAAGTAGAGAGTGGCTTTGTGGGATGAACTTTCCTATTTTTACAAATGTTTTATATGTATGTGTATATATATATATATATATATATATATATATATATATATATATATATATATATATATATATATATATATATATATATACATATATATATATATATATATATATATATATATATATATATATATATATATATATATATATATATATATATATATATATGTATGTTTATTTGAATATTTATTTATTTATGAAATAGTTGAATAATTGCATTTTGACTTTTTGAAGCCAATATTGATGTTTGGGTCCATATAAAAGGGAACCAAACCTAGCTGAGGAAATTAGAAACATCATAATATGGTCCATCAATGTAGTTTTGAAGTTTGGTTCAAAGTTGTGCAGTCAGGGTCATTTGTGATGTGGTTTGAGTTTGATATTGGTTCTGATGCACACTAGAACATTGTGTTGATGATGTTCAGTGACGAGGATAACAGGTAAGTATTATCATTAAGAACTAATCTTTGGAATGGTAGTGACAATACAGGTGTGGAAAGTGGAGAGGATATGAATGAAGGATGCACTATAGTCACACACTCAGAGCTGTTATATACTTATTGTAGTTATGTAGTTAGTAGCCACAATTAACTGGAACTTCACGGCCACTCAAAGATATTGGCATTTATCTTCATTTAATGAGAAATATGGCTTTTCTTACGTCCTGTTTCTTTCACTGAGCCATCGTGCAAAAACTGTTGCTGAATTTGGGAATATACAGATTGATGTTACACTTAAATTAGCAAAAAAGATTATGTGTATATATATATATATATATATATATATATATATATATATATATATATATATATATATATATATATATATATATATATATATATGAGAAAAATACATCATAATGTACAACATTTTCTGTTGTAATTTCAATATAAATAAAAAAACAACAACCTGCAGTCAGCAGATATTAGTGAATACATTTTCATGTATTTTCTTTTCTTCCCCTAGGCATCATGTGCTTCACAAGACTGCAGTGAGGATGAGTTGCAGCGGCCGTACATATGCAACGTGTGTGGCTACAGCACCGGCAAGAAGTACAACATCAACCGCCATGTCCTCACACACACGGGAGAAAAACCTTTCAGTTGCCCTTACTGCTCCTTCAGAACTGCCCGTAAGATCAACGTCCACAAACACCTCCTAAGGGCTCACAGGGAAAAGCTGATGCGGCCTCGTATGTGACACCATGGCTCAGGCCTCCTCCCTCCATACTCCTTCCTGGAAACTCTCCTGCAAGACTTCTATTAAGAGGTATTGTACTCCAGTAACTGATTGAGTATTCCATTATATGCCTTCATGAGGGAGGAACAGCTGGTTTTAGGTACATCCTAAGGCAGCGAAGGAAGGCCTGACTCGGTAATATCTTATGGCAACATATATATATTAATACTTCTGATATAGCATCATGTTCTTATTCTACAATATATGACATATTTTTAATTTGTAACACCTAAATTGACGTGGATGTTCAGAATATGTTCAGCGGAATATATTGTTTTCCATGGTCATATCTGTCAGTGTGGAGGCACTGAAGGAACAGTAACCAAGGTTCCTACTGTAGGAACACTATTCACTATTCACTGTCAATGAATAAAAAGCTTTGGCTGTGAAATTCATCCCCCCACCCCTCGCCCCCCGTGTCCCTTCCAGCGTGGATCCTGCAAATGTGTTAATTTGTTATCCAATCAGTTATCAGTGTGATGCATTTTGCTTCTTCCTTCGGGAAAGAAATTGGGCACCATCTTCCACTGTGTTGTTAAAGTCCATTGATAAATAACTTTTTCCGGCAGTGATTAACACCATGATGTAAACCCTGTTTCATATATTCTTTCTTTCCATACTAATACTTAGCTATACCACTCAAACCGATAAATAAAATACAATCACAAAACTGAAAATTCCTTATGGTACATTTATGGAAGAAAAAAATATCTCCATTGCTTCTAAGTGATGTAAATCTTTAAGTGAAACATTGAATCTTTCATTTCTTGGTTAAAAAGGAGCAAAGTTTTTTTTTTTTTTTTAATGTGCGTACAAAGTAGTGTGTGGCGGTGTAAAGGATCCGTGAGTCCTGTGGCCTGTGACCTGTGACCTGTGACTTGTGACCTCACGCATGACCTTCAACGTCCTCAAACCTGAATCCTATAACTTGACTCACACCTCATAATGTTTGTATTAATTAAGACAGTGATATAAGTGGCAGAGAGAGAGAGAGAGAGAGAGAGAGAGAGAGAGAGAGAGAGAGAGAGAGAGAGAGAGAGAGAGAGAGAGAGAGAGAGAGAGAGATAGAGAGATAGAGAGATTTAATTAAGGATAAGGATGTAATATACTCGCACATATCGCCATCAGCCTCATTGAGTCCACTACAAGACAAGAGCTTTCCCCTAACCTTTTCCAACAATTTCTATCAGCTGCCTGTCTATTCCAGGTTACAGCAAAACTTCCTATCTCATCTCTCCATCTATTTCTCTATCTACCCTGTCTTCTTTTACCATCCCTGTGTTGCCATTCTATTACTCTAACACTCCACCTATTTATTATCTGTTCATTGCATGACTTGTCCTGCCCATGTCCACTCTTTTATTTTAATTGTGGTCATGTCTGCCACTTTGGTCTGTTCCTTAATCCTTGATGCTTACTTCTTATCTATCATTGCTATCCCAAATATTATTCTCTCCATTCACCTTTGGGCACTTTGAGGTATTCATTCCACCCTCCAGGTTTCAGGTGTATGTGTTTGAACTGATAGAATGCACTCATTATTCGCCTTTCTCTTCAGTGATAGTGAGATATTGATTATCATAACATTGTGTTGTCTACCAAAAGCACTTCATCCCATCCTTATTCTTCTTTTGATTTCTTTTTCATGATCTGGATATGCACCAATTATTTTGTCCTAAGCTAATGTATTCCTGGACAGAATTTGTTCAGGAATACTCATACATATACTATTTTTTAATTATATTATTCCCAGTCACACCAGTAACCAAGGCAGCAAATTCCGTTGAAATTTCAGTTTCCGTAACAAACAGGTAATAACATATAACAATAACATATAATTATAACATATAGCTATAGAACAGTGCTCGCAGATCTGGAACAAAACTTGGTTCAAATATGTCTGGACCAAACCCAGTTACACATAATCGTGTGAATTCAACCTTATATAAAATGAGGTTGAATTCATATTATTATGTGCAACTGGATTCGGTGCAGACGTCTTCAAACCAAGCTTCGTTTGAGGTCTGTGAGTTGCAACAGAGTCGGGTATGTAGTGATGATATTTCAAAAAGAGAATATTTAGGGTAAACTATATGTACACCTCAGGTTTTATTCTCCAAAATATGGTGAAGTTTACCCCCGTTTAATCCTATACCCTCATACTAGTTATATGTACAGTACTGTAGTTGGTTTTGCTTAAGGCATATGTCAATTAATCACACATCCAAATGTACCTTTTCCCTACCGAATCTTTAGCTCCGTTACGGTATTAATATTAATGTATGTATATAGACACTGTGATTATTGATAAAGTTTAATTTTTGAGACATTAGTACTTTTCTCCGTAATTGAATGTTCAATCTAAACAGGGAGAACACAAAAGCCAGGTGACAGACAGTTGCTTGTATTCCCACCACACTCTGCCAAGATTAACACTGGCATTCACAGGTAATATTCATCCTTGACCGTGTTTTCTCTGAACCTGGTAACTTGTGTACTTTCTAAGGTCGAATCATGTCAAGTGCAATGTAAAATCCCACAGGAAAGCAGAATACCACAACTAAACATGGTATTATTATGTTAGGTGGCTTATTGAAACTTAATCAACCCTGGGATAGCATGGTAAGCTGACAAAATTATGTGAAAGGTGGATTAAAAGAAATCAATCAATCTGGTATGGAAACTTGAATGTCACAGTGACCGTGTGTCACTGTGTTACGGATTAATTTTTACCACAGGCTCAAAGGCCAATGTGACGGGAGATGAATGGCCGCAGATACAAGCAGCTATGCTGTGCCCCCACTTTACCTAGGAAAATTATATTATTTTTTTCTTG
This sequence comes from Cancer borealis, assembly GCA_036785275.1. Lineage (NCBI taxonomy): Eukaryota > Metazoa > Arthropoda > Malacostraca > Decapoda > Cancridae > Cancer > Cancer borealis. Next base: position 115,009 of record JAXIVD010000403.1, read on the forward strand.
ACAGAAACTAAAAGTTGGCTGAGATTTTCTGACTTAAAATAATGTTTGAGTTGTGACTCTCGTGCCTCTACAACCAACAAACTTTTCTGGTAAGTAAATAAAATGTGGGAAGAACAGGCATGAAAGCAATTTAAGAAGAGGAGCCTTCCTGGTCCTGAGGCAGCTAGGGTAGTAGACTGTCGCTATTTTTTCAGTGTTTTCTTGCATTAGAAGAGGACAGTGAGTAGTGATGAACATTTGGTGGTATTCTGTGAAGCTCCCACAATCGTGCACCAGGATTCATTACACTTGTACATTGTATCTTTATAATATCAATGGAAATGGAAAAATAAGTTCTTGGAATTTCATGTGCCATCATCGAAATTGTATATGTACATCTGCACTTATTTATGATGTATTTCTTTGTAGAGTTTCCAAATAATCAATAAAAAAGAATCCAATCAGAATGTGGTGTGAATGACCTGTAGGGAAGCAAGGAGGAGAGGAGAGGGCCAAGAAGTGGTGCCATATACTACGTCTGAGGAGGAGGACAGCGTGACAGGTGAGGGAGGATATAAGTTTGATGAAGGTAAAGACAAGGAAGATGGCGTGGCAGCTGGGAAATATGTAAGTTTGTTGAAGGTAAGGAGGAGGATGGTGGAACATGGGTTGGCAGCGAAGATAACGAGGATGACTTGGATCAGAGTATGGATAGGGATGACAGGTGGGATGGATAAATATTGGATTATTCCAAGGGTGGGGGACAAGGAACTGCCTCGTGTAGGTCATCAACTGGCCTCTTGCAATTTCATCAATTTCTATGTTCTTCTTATGCTCTTATCATTAGCTGCACCGTGTCATCTGCAATGATATTAAGATAAATTTGTTCAAGTACCTTCAAACTGTTCTGCTATATGATTAATTTAGTTACATTTATCTATATAAACTTTAAACCAGTAATGCCATACGTAGTTATATAATGGTCAAATACACTTATATAATTATGTGACTAATATCGTATTATTTTCACTTTACCTGAAAATAAATCTACATTTAATGAATTAGAATAGAAAAAATATATAAACTAAGATCAATGTTAATGTTAATAGTGATTTTATTGATGTATAACAGTATTAGGTACGTAATGCAGCGCGCCATAATAGTAACTGTGTCAAAATAATCGTGCTATGAAACCCGGTCTGTGTTTCATGTAATTTAGCCATCAGAACCGTTACGAAACACACCCATGATTGGATCACAACACAATGAAACTCAACAGAAACTTAAAATGCAATCAAAGTGAAGTTTAAGCCAAGAATACAGCCTGTAGCACACTTTGAAGAGCTTGCCATGAGCTCACGGAGAAGTCAATAGTTGGTGTGTAGACCCGCTAACATGGGTATAACAGGACTATTACCCTTCCTCAAGAAAGCATCACAAAGGGCTAACTTGAAGGACTTTAAAGGCCAGACAGCTGCTGTGGATGTGTACTGTTGGCTGCATAAAGGAGCCTTTTCATGTGCCGACAAGCTGGCCAAGGGAGAAAAGACCAACGGGTGAGTGTACGGTGTGACAACTTTCTATTCTATTGTACTGCTATGATGCAATGTAAGTCAAATATTCAATTAAGAGATTCAAAGTGAACAAGTACCCGGCAGTTACGAGATGATTATATGTGGCAGGTGGTAGATTTTATTTGATGTGTCAGTTAGGTCAGGTTAGGTTCGGATTTGTTAGTTAAGAAAAAAGGAATTGCAATGGTAATGACGGATATGTATAATAATTACATAACAATACATTATCAGATAAAAAATTGTTACGAGAGAGAGAGAGAGAGAGAGAGAGAGAGAGAGAGAGATGTATATATGTATGAATTTCTTTACTGTTATGTACATAGTATTTGTATGAATATTCTGCACAAGATACCTTCGTCTTATTGCATAGCGCCACATAGTACTTCCATCTGTATGTTCATGATGGTGTAGGTTGTATGCTGTGTTCTACTAGCTTTATAAAGTCAATTCAAGTTCAGAGTGTTAGCCGAATGCAAAGTAATCTAAACCACTACCTATATGTTTTATTTTCTTCAGCTATGTGATTTATGTGATGAAACAAGTAAGTCTGCTGTTGAGTCATGGCATTAGACCCATCATGGTGTTTGACGGGTGTAACCTTCCCTCCAAGGCCGTCACTGACACCAAACGAAGGGAGTAAGTATCAGTATTAACCTACTCAGTGTTCTATAGTTTGTAATTATTCTCAGTACTTAGTTAATACATTTTAATATTACGTGTATGTTGTGGGATTACAGGTGTGTTACAGAATATTTGGTGTGGAAGACATAGACAGTAAGTGATTGACCTACATGGAGTCATTTGAATGTGCAGAGGAATTATTTTATTAGAGACATGTGATTTATGTATGAGGCAGTGCAGTTGTTATTGTAGTTGTGAAAATTGGAAATGGATGGAGAGAATTCAGGGAATTGTACAGAGCCTTTCAAAATTATGATAATGAAGTTCTTTGATTTGTTGATTTTGTGTTTGCTGAAGCTTTTTCAATATTAGTTACACACTGGAATTACATAAGATTTTCCATGTGTTGATGTATTGTAAGATATTGATAACAAATGTTTTTCAGAAAGCGTGCCCAAAGCCGCAAACAAGCCAAAGAATTACTGCGGCAAGGAAGGGTTAGTGAGGCTCGGGAACACTTCCAGCGGTGTGTTGAGGTGACGTCTGAGATGGCGTTTGAGGTGATCAGTGCTTGTAGGGCGAGGAATATTGACGTCATCGGTAATTAAATGAGAATTTCCGTTGATTATGTAGATGAAGTAAGTAAGTAAGATTTTACACAATATATACAAGATTTTTATACTGGCCCAAAGGCATGAAACATTGAATCATACAACAAAAGATTGACACATTTTGTTTATTACAAATAATGAGCAATAAAGTCCTTTTGTATGAAAACTGAAACAGTCAATTACATGGAGCAGGTGCCCTTGATGCTGGAGTGTTCAATAATACAATCTTTTTTCCTATTTAGATTATTTTTATTGTTTTAATTTTTTTGCCTTCGAGTTGCACCTTATGAAGCTGATGCTCAGCTTGCCTTCCTCAACCTGAGTGGCCTCGCTCAGGTGGTGATCACAGAGGACTCAGACCTCGTTGTGTATGGATGCAAAGCGGTGAGTAATAATGTTGTGAATATATGCAGGAATTGAATATTTGTTTAATACAGTACTTACTTACATACGGTGAATGTTTTTTGTTGCATCACTCTGCTTTTAGGTTACTTTTTGTTGATGCTTTTTTGTCATTTATTCTCTACTCAGATTAAGACAGATGGCAGGTGTTGTATGGTGTTACTGGGTCTGTTACGATCACTACTTCACCAATAATAATCCTCCTTTTGATATTCATTAGTTATACTTGTTTTGCATAACCATAACATACTGTCTTTTCATTGGTTGTCTTTTCTTCTCTTTGTAGACTCTGTTCAAACTGGATGGTAATGGCGGGTGTGTGTATGTGGATCAGGAGAAGCTGCATCTTGCTATGAACATTCCCAGAGACAAGTTTTCCTTTGAGAAGTTCCGTAACATTACCATCTTGTCAGGCTGTGATTACCTTCCCTCCTTGTCAGGCATTGGGCTGGTTAAGGCGTGCAAGTTTTTCAATGTTACAGCAAATACAGATGTTTTTAATGTAAGTTGAGAACCAATAATCTTCCCTGGTAAATAGTTTTGTTATGTCATAGTCAATCATCACTTACTTACTGTTGGGTCTCAAATACTAGTGTAAGAATTTGGTAGATACACAAACTTATGATATTTGAATTTATACTATTTGATACATTTAACCTTGAGGAAAAAAGCTGATTTGGTAAATGAATGAACCTGAGTTTGAGTTAGACACAGAAGTTGCCTTGTGTAGGTCAATTGGCCTTTTGCAGCCTCCTTATTTTCTTATATTTTGTGAATATAAAGTGAATATAAAGTGAATAGCACTCACACATAACCCTTCATTCCATCCCATAGATCACTGTGTTAGACAGCTTATCATACTCTGCATCTTAAACTTAAACACACCCAACACTTACCAGGCCCTGTGCAAGCTGCCTTCTTACCTCAACATGCCCAACCTGGAGGTGACTCAAGAGTACCGGAAAAAGTTCATGCAAGCCATCAACACCTTCCTGTACCAGCTGGTGTTTGATCCTGTTACTCAGACCCTCCGTCCCCTCCAGGATTATCCTCAAGACATGGGGCCGGAGGACTACCCGTACGCTGGCAAATTTGTAGGCCATGAGAGAGCACGACAAATAGCTCTTGGAAATGTCAATGTACAGAGCGGTGAAGTGGTGGATTATTTTGATCCAGAAACGTATAAGGTATATTTATTTTGTTGTGTACATATTAGTTAAGTGTTATGTTTATGTATCCATCTCTATTTGATGATTCTTAACTATGGGTCATATTGGTGGCTGATAGTTTCAATGCAGTGAGATGAGAACCAAGTATTAATTAAGAGATGTAGGTGATAATATTGGTTTGCAAATATAACACTAACTAAATACAATAGTCCTCAAAATTCTACTAACTTAAGAAATGTACAATGAGTGAATAAGTCATGACAACATAAAACAGACCCACCAAGAGTTATGTATTTTCAGCCGCCAGCACCCAAGTCATCCAGCTGGGACAGAAAGGAAAATACAGCATGCACCCTCCCAAGCATATGGAAGAAGGGGCCTTTTAAGAAGAAAGTAGAGGCTCCCACCTTCATAAACCCAGGAAGACCAATTACCAAGGGAAAGGAAGTGACTGTAGCGATACCATCATTCTTCAAGCCAAAGCATAAGTTAGGTAAGTACGCTCATCACCTTCCATCCTTCATGTTGTTGGATCGTAGTGATAAGGAAGGTAAGAGAGGAAGAAGGAAGGAAGTCTGAATGAAATTAAGGATGTGACACTGGACAAGCTACAGCAGCCATTTGGACTTATACTCAGATATGAAAGAATACCTTATTTTAAGTAGAGAATCTTCCATAAACTTAGATTAGTACATTGAGCTTTCCTGTACTACGTCTGGTGAGTAATATTATTAGTGGTATATAATATTGTAACTATATCAGGTGGCCTTTTTCTGCCTGTTGCTGTTTTCAAGTTGTTAATTTCTACATTTATATTTTTATGCAGCTATCCTTTATTTTTCAGAACCTATTGAGGATGACATATCAGAGGAAGATCTGAAGAATTTCTACTTCCAGCCACAGAAACGCAAGAAGGTTGAAGCCTCACCTGAGCCTCTTGTAGAGTGTAAGGTTGAGAGCAACAGTGAAGAGAATATTGAAGAATTTAGTAATACAGAATCCCAAACCACAAACCCAACCTTGGCGTCTCCTAAAAAGGATGAAGAATGTGATGATAAAAATATTGAAGAATTTAGTAATAGAGAATGCCTTACAGTGGTGTCTCCTAAAGATGTTGAAAAGTGTGTTGATAAAACTATGGACTCTGCAACACCACGTGAAGCCTCCAAGCCTAGAAATCCTTTTGCTAAGATGAACATCAAACCCAAGAATGCTTTGCCAACCAACAACTTCGGTGGTGTTAAGAAATTCAGTATTATGAGGAAACCAGTGACAGACTCAAACGTAATTGTTCAAAGCAGGTGAGTGTTACTTGTTCCTTGAAGTGAATGTCTGAAATTGGGTTTGGTTATGAGAGTTCTGCCTTTTATTTGTTGTTGTAAGCAAGTGTACATCCAGTCTTTTAAGATCTGTTTTGTGACTGACGGGACACATTGAAAGACACCAAGCTGAATGGTTTATTGTATTTAATTTGAGTAGATGTCATACTGATTAGACGGAACTTCATATTATGTTCATTGTAAATTATGTACTAAGTTCTTATCTACGTCTGCATGATGTATGTATCTTGGTATTCTAATTGCACCTTCATGTTTAATTTATATCCAACATTTGTAAGTTCCCTAAAAAAAAATAGTTGAGGTGATATTGAAATAGTTTAATCAGCAAATAATGTGCAGATGACTTTAAAAAAAAATACAGCAGTCATTAGTTCAATAAACTGGACAGTGAATTTAGGATAAGAAAGCATCCATTTTATGTACCTAGTTATCTTCAATTTCTTCATGCTCTTTTGTTCTTTTACAGATTTTTCTCGCCTAGTGTTCAAACTGCATCAAGCAACTCTGAGCCAGTTGTCCCGTCAAAGGATGATGAAGCTGACAGTGAGAGTATGAATGTATCTTCAAGTGAAAAAGATTATAATGCTGGAGTTGAAGAATTGAAGTCATTGCAAAATACTCCAAGAAATAGAAATAATTCATTGTCTCCCGTCATCAAATCAAAAACATCCCCAAACAATGCCTTCAATTGGAAAAGGTTTTCTAATACGAGTTTTAGTAAATCTAAAATGCAAAGAAGTGCATCAGCATCAAGTACATTCAAAACTGTAATTCCAAAAGATAAGCAACAGTTGCCAATACAAGAACAATCTGAAGATGAAGACAACGTGTTTCCATCCAAAGAAAACAACATGAGTCAGGAAGACAAACTCGAGGAAATCGATTCACGTGTGTTCACCTTATCCCAGACCTCCTTGTGTAGTGATGTGGATTCACTAGACAATGAATCCTTTGGTCTAACTCCCTCCTTACCATCCTCCCTTGAGAACTCTGCAGTCATCCCATTGAAAGATGCCACAAACTCTCCACCCGTAAGTTCTGTAAGTTTGCAATAAATCTGTTAACTGAGTATATCCTTCCACTGTCCTAACAATCTTGACATGTAGCTAGTAGTGCTCACTCATCCTGTTCCTCCTTCCCTTCTCAGAACTTTTCTTCCACACTGCTTGAATGTCTGTTAATAAAGGGAAAGTATTGTGTTTTGTAGCACTGATGAACACCACTAGATTCGCTTCGTCCTATTTAGATGATGGTTTTTATTCTGCTTGGTGACATTTCTGAATTCTTTAATTGCTAATACATATATGATATTGACTGAGAAGTTCATGATTTTTGCAGAAATCTAAAGGTGCTCAGGGATCGGTTTTTATCGGCAAGAGTCAATGCAGAACTCCAGGAATGCTGAAAACTAATTATAAAAAGAAGGATGCCGGAAAGAAGCAGCTGAGCTTAATTGACATGTTCAGCTACAAAAGGTAAGGTGTTATAGAGTAGTGAAGTAAAATTATTTCATTGTTACTGCATTCATTTTTGTTGACTTGATTCTTGATTGATAGGAAGATGGAAATAGAGGGAAAAGACTCCCAATGATCCATCCTTGTCCCTTTTGGTCGCTTCTTATGACTTGCAGGGAAAACAGTAGTCACTAATGCAAGTTTTTTTTGTCTAGACCCGTGACTGTTTTTTGTGGAATTTGAATACAATATTAATGTTACCTAAAAAGAATAATAGACTTTTTTTTTTTTCAGAGATAAACAAAAGCTTACGCCAGCATCATGAAGTGCGTGTGTCCGGCATCTGTTAGTGTATCACAACCATATCACACAAGTAAGTCTATGAGCTTCTTGACATTTTGTAGTAGTCTTGTAAATCCAGACATTTTTGTACTACACCCGTGTTTGAAACCTGCTCAGGTAGCTGGGGACTTTCCACTGTCAGGGAACAGTGTATCATGTGGGAGATTTCTCAGACTTACCCATAGATCCATTTCTATGAGCTCTCAGCTCTTTTGGGGATAGTAATGGCTGACGACCACAGTTCCAACATGTGATCCTACACGTGATCCTCCACACACACACACACACACGGATAAGGAAAACTTAACTTTATGACTGATACCTTTTATTACCTCAAGCATCCATACCAGTGAAGATACTCCAGAGTGATCTGGTTCATGTTCAATGTCATAATTTTATGTTTTAATTATCATAATGGCACATAAAACTCCCTATATATTATGTGGCTAATGACAAGGGGTGGGGTAATACAGGGCATTAAAACACACCCTGAAGGATAAGGCACAAGTGTTCAGGTGTAAGCAGTTCTGTGATTTATAAGTACAATGGTTTCCAAAATTTTATATTTTAACTTTTTTTTTAAATCTTAATTTAATCAACATTTTGTCCAACTAATAATAATATAATAAAGCACCATATGTCATCCATTCTGGGGGACAATGTTTTTTCCCTTAGCATTGTCTCTGTAGGAAAACATGGTAAATTGTAAACATTTATAGGTGTAACACTAAAATGGATTCCTTTGAGCTAATCTGCAGGAGTGGTATGAGTCCTGCTGATCGGCAGGACTCTCACTTGGAGGAAGTGCTACACTCAGTATTATTTGTCTTAGGTCACCTTTGGCATGTTGGATAGAGTGCACTTCTCTTCACTTTGTGCCAATGTTTTCAGTGTTTATGGCGTCGCAGCGCATTTGTATGAATTCTATGTTGGAGACTGTGGTGAGAATTGACTGGTTCGTGTGTGTGTCTATATATATATATATATATATATATATATATATATATATATATATATATATATATATATATATATATATATATATATATATATATATATATATTGTAGGCTGTGGTGAGTCTTGACTGTGGTATCATTAACATCCTGTGGGCGACATTCTGTGGGCTCATTATATATAATATATAATATATAATATATAATATATATATATATATATATACATACATACATACATACATACATACATACCCAAAGACCCGCAGGATGTCCCCCGCAAGATGTTTATGAACCACAGTCAACTCTCACCACAGCCTCCAACATAGAATTCTTTCTCTTCTTTTTCTTTCATGTGAAGACATCACTAATTAATTGATACATAACCCGTGATACAGGAGACACTACTTCAAGTAGAAAGGAAAGTGCGTGCTGCACCTAATCTATTGTTTTAGTTACAAGAATCATACGACTTTTGATCTATATATATATATATATATATATATATATATATATATATATATATATATATATATATATATATATATATATATATATATATATATACATTGAGTGTTATATGATTCTTGTAAGTTAAATAATTTAAATAAAGTGAAGCACATACTTCCGTCTATTTGAAGCCATGTCTCTTATCTGTTGCATCCCAGGTTACATTTAGCCCAAAGGTGGCAGCTGTGCAGGAGAATATGACCTATTTTGTAGAAATAATTGTTTCTCATTGGATTTTAGCTATAATTTGATGACACCAAGACAAATAATATAGAAGCATGTGAGTGACAGCCTTACATCCTTGCGACAAGAGTGGCGTCCACCTGATTAGCAGTAACCTTACCAACACAGCTAACAATCAATTGAAACTGTACCTCAAGTCTTGCCATTACCAATAGTATAGTTGACTGGTGCTTGAATGGGAGTGTTGAATTGGGTTTAATACATTTTTTCCTCCTTGGTATTTTACAGCTGTAGTTGTATAAATATTGCCATGTTATTATATCCTAAACAAATATCACAAGATCACAAGCAATGTATGTACCTCGTTAATTGCTTTTTTTTTTTTACTGTGAATCACTTCTTTTGATTGGAATTAATGATATTCTAATATATTAGTATCAGCAAATCAGTATTTGACCCTGTTTAATGTTTAATACAGTTATATCTGTACAACACCAAGGTGGAAGAAATCTGCATTAAAGCTAATTGAATGTTGTTCCCATTCAACAGCCAATCAGCAACACTATTGACAACCCTGGCTGGCTCCAGGTGCAAACTTCTGTTGAATATAACATAGTTGAAGTGAATCCACTCTTGTTTACATGAGAATAAGAGTATTACACCTTTATAAATATTTGAACCTAATATGTATGCAACTTTTATCATGTAATCTGTGTAAAGGAGAGATCATTTTAAAAAAAATAAAAAGTTTGAGACTTACATAACTACTTTACCCCACTCCTTAATAGTGAACACAACGATAATAAAATTACTGACACCAAGAATATTATCATCTAAGGAGCAATGCAATATTTGATTTTTTTATAAGTGAACAATGCATCTTTGTTAAACACTAATCATAGAATTAAGTAGAAATTACTGCATACTCTGCCTAGATGATAAAACAAAGGACAAAGTGAATATAGCACAGGTAAGTAGCCATCAGAGCTACTACACAAAGGCTTTGGCTTCAAAACAAGGCTTCTCTTACCTACAACTTACCTAACAAGTAAGTCAAACGGCATCACATTTCACTACATTAATCTGACATCCCTCCGAACACATTACTGATGTGGTAAATTTTGGTTGATAAAAATGACACTTTTTATAATGCAACTCTTAATACGAAAATGAAAATTAGTATCCAGTGGTCCAAAGCTACTGAAAAATTACTGCCAATATAATTTTGAGCACCATTATAGGAACACTGAAAAGAGAGGACTGGGCAGATGTGTGAATATTACACTAATGCCTAATATTTTTTTAAGAGCTCCTAGAGAATAATGTTACATAAGAAAAACAATGATTAATGATTAAACATCCAATAAATTACCCCTTTACAGATTAAGGTGTGAAGGCTGGGCTGCCACACCCTCAATTAACGACAAAACATGGCTGGCCTATTGCAGCAACAATTTCATGATCCTAAGGCAATCACCAGCTGTTGACAAAACCTGTAATGCTTAACTAGCAAACAACCAAACCTCAACTAGGTGCTCTAACCCACTTTTCCACGAGGACTTTTTTTTACCCTAAGTCTATATTTATCTATCTATAGCAGGCTGTTATCCCCCTAAAGGAGGGTAGCCAGAACAAGGCACTCTAGGATTCATGGAGACATTACTCTCTCCTCCCCCTCTGTGCCTTGTCTTTTCATAGGAGTATACAGAGTAGGGGCTTCCCAGACTACTTGCTCCGTCCCTTTTATCACTTTATGAACCACAGGGAATTCCTGCATCCCTCACTACACAATTTTTTACTTGACACGACAAAGACTCATCATCGAGAAAATGTTATGTCAATGCCTTTGTGTTAGATGGTCTAATTACACTGAAAAATTTTTGATTATTAAATATTGAATCAAGTTCCTTCAATCACGAGATAATCCAGGGCATACAAGTACTATAATCCCAAGTGGGGAAAACATTGAGGTTGTGACTGTGGGCTGCAATGCCAAGACAATATGAGATCCAACTCTGAATTCTTGATCCACCAGAACACCAACACAAGCTCAGGGAGGGTCAGTTTGAGCTAACACGGTGACACACTGGAGGTCCTCATCCTGCACATTCATTTTGATGTGCATTTCTTCAAATTTAAGCACAATTACATGTCCTTTTAAGTGAACCCTCAATCTAAACCCAAGTACAGTTCTTATTCCTTATTGAACAATCTATCTGTTCTTCATACTTCTTATCGGAAAAATTCTACGGGCAAAAATATGAGACCGAGTGAGGACTTCCAGCATAGTTGTTTGGGTGGTGGGCCTCAAGGCATCAGATCAGTCTAGCCTGGAAGTGCTGATCAACCTACTAGTGACTTGTAAAGCTATGGTCAACCTCACTAGTGGGAGTTAATAAGCAGTCACTCTGCATAGGAACTACACTGAGCAGAAAAATCATTATAAAAAATACTAACACAAAATAATTATTATAATAAAAAACGGCTACCCAAAGAGCCATGCAATTCTATCAAACTGTACCAAACATATTTTACAACTAAGAAAACTAAGGCTATCTCCTGCATCTACATAAAATTTTGTCCTCACTCATTCACCTATTTCTCTACAAATAGGAGTTTATATTAATAAAATTGTACAACTTTGTACAGATAGTTTGTACAGCAGACATACCCTCCCAGATTTTTGCATTTTATATTAGTGCAAAATAAATAGCTTGAATCTGAAATTAAATTAAGTATCAAAGGAAATGTTAGTGAGTAGAAAACTTTTGCTCTTGCTCCAAGGGCAACAGACACTAAAATTCTATTATTTTGAACATACAAAAACTGGCAACAGGCACAAGACAAAGGCTTGGTTGGTAACAACCAGGGCAGGTTATGGGAAAATAAAGCAGCTATGGCTGGACAGCTGACTGGTTACTAATGAGCAATGGACATAATAGCCCTTAACACAAAAAATATTTACATGGTTCTCACACAATCAATTGACTAAAATAACTGATTCCATTCACCTGCTCTTCACTAGGATGCTGCTACAAAATGTGTAGCAGATTATTTCCCACACTGACTTGGGACTCACTACAACAAAACCAAAATACAATCCTGCACGTGATAAGCACATGGTAAGATCTCTACGTATCCAATGTACTCTTCCTGTAACTGTGCACGACTGGCTGGTGTGGAGTGAACACCTTAAGCCTCTTAATCATCAGCCTCTTGTACAAGAAGACACAGTCCTCGAGTCTCTACACCTCATCGGGGGCCATGTCACAATTGTTGTTGACCGTGTTGGCAGTAAGAGTGGATGGGGCCTGGCGGAACATGGTGGTGTTAGTTGGGTCTCAGTAAAAGGTGCTTTGGAAAAACTAATAAACAAAACTGATCAATTGTAAAAAAAACAATTTTCAAGTTTTTCCATCATACAAAATACTGAAACAAAACCTCTGAAGACAAAAAAGACAATCTCAACACTTGTATATATTTAGTAGAACACATTTATGATGCAGTGTTCTAAGAAGGACTGCAATGACTCTGCAAGAACATTCAAGCACCACGAAAGAACTACACAGATAAAAGGATCAATGCAACACAACTAAAACTGGAAGTGGACATAAGGGGGTAACACACAAACCAAAAGGTCGTGCTAGCTGTCACAACTCATGCCACAACGATTATTGAACCAACATGAAAAGAAAACTGAACACAACCATTACAGTGTGCTGGGGGTGGGTTGGGTGGAGGGTAGAGCACCACTAACACCCATTACCAGCATGCACCACATCACTTGGCACGGGTGGCTGCCTCACAGAATGAATAGTGTAACAAGAAGTGACAGGCACCAGTGACAGGATAATGAGCCTTGGTGCAGGTTGGAGAGGAGGTCAGGAAAGGAAACTTAGCAAGCCACTTTAACTTGACACAGAATACCTTGGATAGTGTTGTAACTTAGCATGCTAATGATTTCTTCCTATATATAAATGTACAAAATAATTACCGTGCTAAAGACAGTAAGAAATTATGATGAAGTTGATGGAAGTATACAAGCAGTGAGCTCAAGAATAAGGGAAGATTTAAATTGAAGCAATATCTACAAACTTTACTAATATAGTACATATCTGAAAAGTGAATAATTATCTTTAATTAACCTTTTAGACTAATATAATACTGTCTTCTACCTTCCATGATATGATCTAAGGGTCATGCCAGATGTGCGGGAACTACCTCCAAGGGTCGTCAAGGTCAGGTCATTACCCATTCACTTCTATCATGCAAAATCATCCTTCCTTTCTCCACAAACATTTCTCTTTCATTCAGCACTCTTCTCATACCGTTCATCTATCCTGTTTGTGGCCTTCCTCTCAACCTCACAACTCTAACTAGTCCTCCTCCATTCTCTCCATGTGACCAAACCATTTCAACAAGTGTGTGTTCCACCAGCCAACTCTCGTAACACCAGTTCTCCTTTGAACCTTCACATTTTTCACTCAGTCCATGTATGCATTACTCCACACACACTCCTCAGATGAGGTCATCTATCAATCTATAGTTTCTGACATCTCATTCCCTCTAGAAATGTCCTATAAAGTATTCAGACAAATATTTTTTACATATGAAATCAATCCATCTATATACTTCTGAAATATATAATACATATGATGCAATAATGTACCAATAAAATAAGACCAGCTGGCAGTTACATAAATGTTCTCTATATGTAGCTTTCCAGTAAAATCTTAAACTTGTTAATGCAACATATATATATATATATATATATATATATATATATATATATATATATATATATATATATATATATATATATATATATATATGTATGTATATATATATATATATATATATATATATATATATATATATATATATTATATATATAACTTTGAACCCTTCCAATTATGTACAAATACGTAGTGTATAAGAGAAACTAGCATTGGAGATATCATTAATATATACTGGTTAATAAAGTAATAATAATAATAATAAAGCGTTAATGCTATTACATGCAGCATCAACAACAAAGCAAGCCATTTGAAGTGTCCTGAGCACTACCTGTACAATTATTAGCTGAACCGTTCTCAAACCATGCTGATTCTATTTTTCTACTTGAAGCAGATTGTTTGTGTACTTCTATGCTGCTACTTTACTTTGAAAACAATGGATACATTTGCATTCATTATAAGTATAACATTGCAAACTACCTGAGCCAAGGTTAGACCTGCATAAATCAACAATGGAAATACATTAATTAGCAATGTTTCATCATAGGAATACTACACCTAAAATGAAGCTTCAAAATATCAAATTTCATCTTGAGAACATACATAACATGAGTAAGAGTCTATATTCTAATACATGATTCACAATAACTAGCAATCTATCTATCTAATCTGTGTATGCTTTTTACTTTATAGATTTTTAATTAAATAAATAAAACTACATCAAGCACGCCTAATATAAAACCGTCTCCCTCAGTTTGTGGAGTAAGCATAAGGGAAATTACACCAAGCGCTACCTTAGGACCAACGTAGAAAAGAAATTGGAATTGAAGATGTGTGGAACTAGTGAATCCCATCCGGCCGGCCACATCAAGCCCGGCCGTGGCAATCCCAAGATACACACACTTCACCCTTCTCTGTCTACTTCAACCACGCTACACACCCAACCCAACTCACATAAGATCTATCCTTTCTATATATCCTTTCTATATATTCTCTCTCTCTCTCTCTCTCTCTCTCTCTCTCTCATTTGCATTTCTACTAGTTTCCCAAAGAATTTCTGAAGCATCTACATCCATTCTTTCTATAATTATATCTATTCTTTATGTATTCATATAACATTTCAGGGTAGATCTTCTTATCTAATTTATGTCGGTCATTTCCTTCTTAGTCATCTTAAATTGTTATTTTGAGCCTAACTTTACAATTGGTTGAAGAACACCATATTAATAAAATCTGCTGTATGTGGGTATAGTACTATAACATGCACAAATGTTGAAAATTTAGATATAAGCCCAATATTGAGTGACAGAAGGCGAGCAACTGAAGACTTGTCCATTCATATCACGTCAGTTCACCATTTAGTTTGGGAGAGAAAACCTTAACTAAAAAAAAATAAAATCCACAAGTACATAAATCATTGAATTATTTTTTTATAATCTTAGGGAATAGAATATGTCATTTTTCTGCAACTTAATGATTTAATTAAGTACCTTTTAGTGTTCCATAAAACACTATGGTTGCATTTTGTAAACATTGTGCAAAAAAACAACATACATGACATGCAAGAATGTTAAATTAAAGGAAGACTTTGTAATTTGTTATGTTAAATGATCAGCTAGTTGAGGTTGATCAGTGTGGACGCAATACTACAAATAAGATCTCTGGACCATGATATAAATAATAATAATAATAATAGTAAAATATTCCTTTCGTCACCTGCTTTGATCTAGCTTGTAGGACCCCAGACTGGTGGATTACAGTATATATGCAATGATGCATATTAAAACTATAAATCATGATTGCAATACTATAATTAACGTAATTATTAACGCTTTTTGTGCCCTGTTTTGTTCCAGTTTTTAGGATCACCTGCAGTGGATACAAAGCATTCACATCCTACATCCAACTCAACTCTACATTCTGCATATTTTTCTTTCATAAGATATAGTTTTCCCAATCAATCAGACCACATAAATATCATCAATATAATATACTAACAACCCGAGATAAAATTTGATAAAACTATAACCATTTCCAATATAATTCACAGAACCACAACTTGTAAAACAGCCATAACCGATGAAAGACAAACAGATATCTCACTTAACAACCACTACCATCCTGCTCCTAAGTCCTCGGAGGAAGGTAAAAACAACCATCTTAACGCCTCTAATCCTCACACTAAAACACCTACACACACGACTAACATAGAATCCTCTTGCACTAACTAACCTCATTATCAAAAATACTTATGATAATACTGTTGGTTATAAATGAATCCAATATGCTGATCCTCTTTACAACAGAACCTAATAAACCTAATAAAACTAAGATATATGGCACTTGTATAAAGATCTAATAATAATATGGCACATCTAAATGCATTCTTTTTATCCCATTATTGAACGACAAAAATTCTATTGATATACCTGGCTTATATTCCCATTGAAAGGGGTTAGCCAAGAGGTATTTAGGGTTTAGGGACATTTTACTCTCTCCTACCCTCTTTACCTTGCCTTTTTGTAGGAAGGAAAATCAAGGAGAGGCTTCTTACACCTCTTGCTCCGTCCTTTTTGGTTTAATTTTATGATCCGTAGGGAATAGAGTTGTTGTATTCCTGCAGCCCCACCATAAGGGGTAACCAATCAAAATACAGAGGCTATTTCAAACATAATTCTTAGTTTGTTTGGGAGGTATTCTGGCTTGAAGGAGAAGTAAAATAAACCTAAATAACTAATCCAGAGCTTCCGTTACGAAGATTAAATGCAAGAATTGTAATAATTTCCGTAAAACAAACATCACTTCAGATTTCCCACGGCTTACAAGATTGGAAAACCTAGTAAGTACCTAAAATAATAATAGATAACATTTAGTAAAACAGCGATGAAAATAATGTTGACCGCAAAACTTTTGACTGATACAACGACTCTTGTGATGAAACTGACCGGTTGTTGTTGTTGTTGTTGTTGTTGTGTGGAGGCCTTGCTACCGCCAGAAACAGTCAGCTCTCCTATCTTGTTCTCAAGCCCCCGGATACGATTTTCTTGCTTCAGGAAAACAGCCTTGAACTTCTTCATCTCATTTTGTAATTCATCTATTCTTTTCCTCAACTCGTCATTCACTTTAGAGACCTGTTGGACGGAAGGTAACATTGAATTTATATCACAATTCCAGTACTTACTTTATAAAATGACTTCATACATAGCATTCAATTAGTATACAGGTTGACTATCAATAATCTGGCATGAGCAAACACCTAATTCTGGGTACAGTGCCATCAAAACAAACATAAACAGCGCCTCCTGAAAACAGTGATGCGCCAATTCAGGAAATTTGAAACTGGTCTCTGAAATTCATGCCGGAAAATTGATAGTTAACCTGTATTCCATCCTACAAGACCTCTGCTTACCTCAGTCACTTTCTCCAGTGCCTCTGATGAGATTGCTGCTGCTTTACCATCTTCCTCCAACTTCACCTTCCCCGTGGGCGGCATTCTGTCTAAGATGTTGGTCTTCTTCTTGGTCACCTTCAACTCGGTCTTCTGAGTTGCTTGATAACCATCTGGGAAAGTTTAATAATCTTGAGTAAATACATAAAAAATCATATGGGTAAATACATATACACTAAAAAGCAAAACATGATATAATAGAAATAGATGAACAGTTTTTGATGCCACAGAGGGATAGAATGTGCTTACCTTTGAGAGACATTAGAATTGGGTCTTTGTTCTGGCATTCCCACCATTCCTCTGCTGTCAAGGCTGGGATATCACCAGGAGTGTCGGGGTAAAGGTCTTCTTGGAACAGCTCAGACTGGTATAAAAAAAATATTAAATTACTCTTAAGCATTCATATTTTTCTATACCAACCTCACTATTAAAATGTTACACATCTTTAAACCAATAAAAGAATATTGGCAAGCATATTTCTACATAAATAACACTGCAATAAGCCTTTTTTTTCTCTCCTAGGAAATATTCACCTTTCTTGGAACTGTCATGGTGATAATTTGGCAGAAGCCGTTGTTGTTTAATCTGTAAAAACGTGTAATTTCACAGGTGGTGACATCGACGCCACGTTTAGGCATCATACCAATGCCTCGCTGTGGGTCTGGTAGTTGGAAGGTGTTGATGTAATGCACAAACGGCACCTCAGGAGTGATCTCAAAGTACCGAATCACACTGTCACCCTTGCCTGCAGACACAAAGTGGTATTGGATCACTTTAAACATAAGGAAAATATTCAAAGTTTTTACAACAATAATCATGATAAAAATAATAAATAACAATATCTTTTGATCATGTAATACTTCCTTGGGCTGTTAATGCCTTTCTTATAGAGACAAATAGAGAGGAATGTAAACCACGGCTGCTACTCACCACACAAGTAAACAAGGTTAGTGTCTGCATCATACATCGGGAACATAACACCGTTCGAAGAGTCCAACTCCACCATAGTGATAGGATCATCTAAGTGGCCGGGAGCACGGAGGGAGTATTGTCGCTCTGATCTTTTGCTGAAACCCGTTGTGAAGACCAGACCATTTTTTAGGAAGATGGCGCGGGTGGCTTTGCTGCCTTCATGGGATGTGGCTTCCTGGAAAAGTGAACACATCTCAATAAGAAAGTTTTAAGTAATAACTGCCTTTAGTCATCTTTCTTTCTTTCTTTTGTGCGTTTGTTTAGCTAGTTGTAACATGCAGGAAATGAGTTATGTTCATGCTGTCCTGTCTCCTGTCTAGTATAATCAACTATGACTTCTTTTTATTTCCATACAGTTACATTCCATCAAACTCTATTTTCATCTCCCTTACGATGACAAGCTCATTATGTTTCCTGAGTCTCACCTCAAACACTTCTCCGTCTCTGGGGTTTATTATCCTAATCTTCTTGTCTTTACAGGTGGTGAGGAGGAGTGATCCATCCCAGTTAAAACAACAGGAATAGATGATGTCCGGGTGGGCATCAATGGTGGACAGTGCTTCCCCACACCCAACATTCCAGATGACTACTATGTTGTCTGAGCCGGCTGAAAGGAGGATGTTGTTGGCTGTTGGATGCCACACCACCATGCCCACTCGACGCTGGTGGTAGGCAAGGTCCACCACAGACTCGGTCATGGTCCTGAAAAACAACACAATTAACACCGAATGTTTGGTAAAATTATTAGCACAATAAAGGAAATTCATTCAATTAGTCATAATGTTTGACTAAGTAAGAGTTGAATGGTCTAAAGATTGAGAGGTGAACAGAAGTACAGCATAAGTCAGACTGTAATGTTAATATAAATGCCATATTTCATCATAAGTGAAAAAGATCACATCTATTTTTGGAAAACATGAACTAAAATGGAATAGTTTGATCAGTTGTTTTTCCCTTTCCTATAATATAAGTTCGTCCAAGAGGAGCTTGTATCATTATATTTTCTGTAAAACTTACCGTTGCTTGCACAAGTGAGGTGACATCCAAGAAAGAAGCATAAGGAATAAAATACCAAAAAAATTACACAAGAAAACAATAGAAATGAAAACTACATAAAACAAAAAGGTGTAACTATATAGTGTAATGACAAGAAAGAAAATTTGAAAAACTAAGTTTCTTTTGTTTTGTTTGGAGGGTAAAGGTTTCCAGTTCTGTGTTCATTCCTCTTCCAAGTGTTTCATAATACACAATGAATATGAAGACTTGCATTGTAAATCCCACTGCATCACAGGCATGTACAAACAAACCTAACACTGATACTACTCATTACTTGTATTCTCTGCCAACACAAATATAAACCCGTGAACATAGTGGAATAGTGTTGCAGTGTTGTGCAAGCCTGGATAGTGTGTCCCGCCAAATACCATTCAAAGATCTACATGGCTGACTATAACATTTTCACCAAACTTGAACACACAATACATGACGGTCATACTTTAATTTCCCTTTAAATTATTCTTTTTAGACCAATAATAAATGTAGCAGAGAATTTTGTGCAGCCTGAGGCAGCAAGGAGCCCATAAAAAAAAAAAATAAATAAAATAATAATAATAATAAAAAAACAATAGTTATTTCACAAGTTATGCCAATCAAGTAAAATTAACAAAAAAAGAATTAGAAATAAATAAATTACTAAACAAAAAATATTTACTGCATTTAGCAACTGAAAAAATATGCAGGAAAGTGAGTGAGCATTTATCTATCTCTATACTAGGCTGTCATTCCCCTTGAAGGAGAGTAACCAAGACAAGGCACACCAGGGTTCATGGAGACACTACTCTCCACTCACCCTCTGTGCCTTGTATTTTCATAGCAGAGTATACAGAAGAAGGGCTTCCCAGACCTTTTGTCACCTCTTATGAACCACAGGGATTATGAAGTGAATGTATGGAACAATAATATTCATACTTACATGTGCAAGCCTTTCCACAGAAGCGAAAGCAATGAAATAACATTCAAAGTAACTTAAGAATCAAAGTGATGAATATGTGTCCAAAAAGTTACATTACGCCAATGTCATCAATATAAGTCAAGAGAACACTAGATAATCTTTCTTTAATGTGCTGTGTCATTACAAATCCAGTGATAATATTGTGTGCAGATTGATGGATAACCTAACTTACCTCATGTTCTCTCCTTACCTACATGACAGTGACAGTGACAGTATTATGGCAAAATGTGCAATGATGCCACACTATACAGGTTGTCTATCAATAATCTGGTTCCATCAGTTTTCCAGGTTGGCGCATCACTGTTACTGGGAGGCACTGTTTATGTTTATGTTTTGATAGCGCTGTACCCAGAATTAGGTGTTTGTTCATGCCGGATTATTGACAGTCAACTTGTATAAACACTTAAAAGACAACACCAGCGTCCAGGATACTCACGTCACGAGGCCATAGTCAGGGATCTGCCACACCTTCACCACACAGTCCTCCGAGCCCGAGGCGATCACATTATCATTGAAGGGATCCCATGCTATGTCCAGCACCGGCCCCTTGTGACCACCCACCAACGGATGGTCTGGAGGGATGCGTCCGGCCTAAAGAAAGGACTTGACATTATTACATGATTCATTGTTACTTTCTGTTGCCTCTTCTTCCTTCTTAAGAACCCTTTCCTACCATCTGAAAATATAGTTATTTTTTTACCAATATTTTTTTAATTGATTGGTTAATGTGTGGTATCTTTCCATGATATTTAAATTTGTGATAGTTAATAAGTATGTAAAATGCATAAGATTATGTATAAGATGATATGACTATTTGATTAAAGTGTAATTACTCAAAAGGTAGTTATGCATTTTGTAAAGACTGAATATACTTTGTTATTTAGCTTAAGAAATTATTATTATAAATGAAAGTTGTTGACAGGCCATTAGACTGAAGCTCATACTGTCAACAAGTATTGCACACACTCAGCAGGTAAACCACAGAACAAACATCAAACCATTCTGTGCATTATTACAAAACAAAGCATCACGTGTTTCCAGGTAAATTTTAATCGTATTTTTTAAAACACTATATTGCTAGATACTCATATGCACGATTACATGATAAATTATGAAATAAATATGACATAAGGATGTAAATAAATCTTTTTCTCTTCTCCGTTTGCTGTTGTTCCTGTCTATTGCTCCCATTCTTTGTAACTGCTCTAAGTCCATCTTATTCTCTCTCTCTCTCTCTCTCTCTCTCTCTCTCTCTCTCTCTCTCTCTCTCTCTCTCTCTCTCTCTCTCTCTCTCTCTCTCTCTCCATCAATCTTCTTCCTTCTACAGATGTTGTTTTGGTTCTTTTAATTGGTTCCTCATCTCTCCCTTCTTACCAAAAAAAAGAGACCAATGTTTTTATTTCATGTACTTCAAGCATAATTTTAGGAGATGATCATTTAAAAATTGAATGAAAAATAATTAGCACAGGTAATTCTGTTCCATCTGTTTGAAGTTCTTATCACTTGGACTGTCTTCACAAGTTTATTTCTTAATTATGAGATGCCATTCAGTTTATATGAACAAGATATCATCAAGACAGCCAAGATAATGAGGACGTTACTTGGATTGTAATCGTAATTGTTGCTTTAAATAAATAATAAGTATCACAAACAGTACTAATGTGAATTCCGTACATGGCAAAAAACGCACACACAACAAACGCCATCGGATCAAAATCTTAATGGTCAAACTATTGCTTATTAAAATGAAAACTTTGTTGGCTGTAAAAACAATTAATATATTTTTCTTTGCGGTGGTCCAATTTGGAGACATGCATTAGGTAAGCTTTGAAAACGACACAACTCATCACGCCAGACAAGATACAAATCAGATTATCTTTCCGCGGCATTTTGATCATAAGTGCAATTCAGCGTCAAAACACAGAACGCAACACACACACACACACACACATTACGGCAGGTGTCTTCAGTGTTCTACCTCCTCGTTAACCTACCTGTGATGCTTTCTTGTTTAGATATGTCTGCAAAATGATTGTGAACTTAGGAGTTTCGGTATTAGAACTACACTACTTATTAAAAACTATCTAAACATTAAACATAAAATTTTAGTCTATAACATAAAGAATCAAGACTTCTTTCTAAATATTGTATTAAGTATTAGTTAAAACACTTAGAAAAAAAAGAAAGAAATGCTATATTCTACAGTCAGTTAAACACTTTGAATTAATTAAGAACATATCAAATCATTATTATAATCTATTACTAATGAACCTTTTCTATCTAATTAATATTCCCTACTGCACAGAAACAATCAATATGCACAAAAATGGGTCTTCATCGCATCATTTATAACATCCTTTCTGCCATATTTTGCAAGTTATAACCAGTATAGAACATCCTCCAGGAACCACATAACATAACATAACTAAATAACCAAACAAGATCCTGGAGAACAGCAACAACCGGAGACTAATTGCAAAAAAGTGACAGAGGAAAATGTGCTAATGAAGGGGACACACTGAGGTCTTACTATGTGTCTATGAAAGTCTATCTGTACTGTACTATAGGACTTACCAACGACCCTTTCCTATCAGGCTCCCAAACCCCATCCTGGAAGCACATCACTCACTTAAGGCAACCATCTATAACACTAACACTAACACTGTCTCTCTAATACTAACACTAACACTGTCTCTCTAATACTAATACTAATACTAACACTCTCTCTCTTCACAAAGTACACATGGATTCTTATATAAGGGAAATCTGGTTTAAATAATAATCACTTCATAGTAATTCATGTAACTATCTATAATATAAGTCCAGAGGAAACTAAACCATATCCCACACACACATAACAATAAATAAATAAATAAATAAATAAATATAAATTAATTAATGTTCTGTTTTAATTTAGTTATAAGTTGCTACATGGAATGACATTTAACGAGACATATTTATTAGGGTGAATGACTGAACGAGTGAGCATAGAATGAATCAGCAGAACTAACAGATTTATAACCGTCTATGTATGACTATTACTCACTTACAATCCTATAACTTGACTTAATTATCATTCATCTCACATTCATCCTTAAGTAAAATTATAAAGTGCTCATCATATCAAAAAGCAATAGTAAAAGTCTGTTACCTCCTGATATAGAAGCAAGGTAAATGGATTTGTTATGACACTGTTATTACATATTACAGTGAAGCCTTACAGTGAGGTGACCCTATGTTTTTTATCCCCTCTCTGTCTCTTCCCTTGTGGCCTTCAGTGTTCCAACAGTCAGTCAATGCTTCTTTATACTCTCACAAACAGCTATTTTATCCTCACTAACATTCCTACAAGTCTAAACATCCTAGACCTAACTTAACCTAACATCCTAGACTTTTAAAAACCCTCCCACTACTGACACTGGCACTGATACTGGCACCCTTTCATCTCATCTACAGTAATTAACATCATTTAATAAAGTAAAGATCTATGTTAAATTATTGTAAAGAAATTTTTTTTCATTAATCAACTTCAATCAAACCAAAGTATAACAATCAATAATTAATGGTGAACTTGTTGGTAAATTTTGATAAAACACCCAGACTCAAAATTAATAGTGTATCTTGAAGGGATATTTTAGTCAGAACTTGTTGATACTTACAAAATAAATAAACAAACAGCTTAAATGAACAATGAAAAGAAAACCGGTAGTGAGGTGTGAAGTAGTAGTTGTTATTATTACCTTGTTGACTTTGTTGAGTGGTAGTACAATGAAGGCGCCACCTCCACCTGACTCCACTATGATGGCGCAGAACTTGGGGTTGACGGCACAGAAGGTGGAGTCCCATGATGACTTGCTAACTCGTATATTATCAAAGCACTGTTCCCTCTTCATACAAGTGCCATACACATGACGAAACTTGCTTTGTCGAACCAGTCGGAATGACATCTAGAAAAAGGATTAAAAAAAAACATTCATTAAAATCAACACAACATGACACAACACAGCCTCCCACATAGGCCTAGCTTTTTGAGGGTCTTCTCCTTTTCTTTGGTCTACCTCTAAAAATAATACCAACTACATACATTAAGATATCTAACTTTTATTCACCTAACCACTCCTCGCCATTCTCTCCACACTACACCATCTTAGTCTACTTCTTCTCATCACCACAAAAGTCAACTCCCATCCTCTCCCTCAATTACATGTTATCACTGGTCTGTTATTTAGTGATTTTGTGAGATCAGAATGGCAGTTTCTTGGTGAGAGGGTTACGGTACAGCTTTCTTATTAACCTTTGTACAGCTGTATGGTCTATAGCTACCTAGTTAAGGGATGATTAATTAATATCCTTTTTTTTCCCTTCTATAAGAGACATAGAAGAGAGTGAGGGATGAAACATTATGATGATATTTAAAGTACAGTTAACAAAATAATTCTTTCTTCTTCTTTGAGACCTAATCTTCTGAAACTTATAATACTTTGTACTAACACACATAAAATAGAAGCAAAAAAACATGGTTACAGGCAACTAATACAGCACAATACCATATATCACTTCTAAACCAACCAATATAATTACAGTTTAGATTACAGTTCATTTACTCACACACACACACACACACACACACAAACTCACACTGTCTAGGAACAAGATCTGATTTGTTCCACTGTTCTTTTCTCGTATGGAGCAAGGCAGCAAGAGTGTTGAGTAGCAAGAGAACAACTGTGACACACCCAGCTCTGACTCCCTCCTATCTTACCCAGCTCAACTCTGGTCCTCCTCCTCCGCCCTCCTATCTTATCTGTCTCCCCTTCCCAAAGCAACAACTACTATTCTTAACTCATTTTTTGTTCTTCCTTTCTTTCACTAGTTATGAAAGTCAAATTAATACATCATGATATAACACTGTATTTACTAAATGTATAAATGTTCAAATAGTTAACTTACTCAGTGTTAATAATAGTAATTCCCTGTATGGCAACCAACATGCGGATGTGATAATAGTGTTATCTCAACATAACATTAAGAGAACACTGCTTTCAAGTTCTCTGACACTGCCTCGCACTATCCTCTTAATCACACATATTAGGGTGAATCAATCTCGTCTTGACACTTATCACATTTCTCATATAGATTCTCTCTCACACACACACACACACACATAAATCAACATTAGTGATTGGATCCAAAGGGAGTTGGTGTTCTATGGTTTCCAATTATCAAGTATACACAATAATGATGACCCTTCCCTACCTACTTAGTCTCCAATAGATCAAAACCATCCTACTCCTCCTGCTATTCCTTGACTCCTCCTCTTTGTCCTTGTGCCTTTTAATAGACCTGAACGATAGCATCCCTATTCTGAAGTTAAGTTAGGTTAGGTTATGGACTGACACTCAAGTCTTGCTACCACCTCGCTACATCTGTCGTCAATATAACCTTGGGACACATTCTTATCTTCTGGGTCATTGTGGTCAGATTCATAATACTACTAATAATGTCTAACCATTCAAAAAGTGTTTGTTGTCATTACCTAAACTTCCCTTCCATCACTATCTTAACCCTTACTTAAAGCTAGTGGGAAATCCCTTTAGACATATAATCGTGTTGACTTGGAATGCCCACCTTTTCACTTCCACAACAACATAACATAATGTCTTTGTTTATTATGATGTGGTGGAGCAGGTCTCCTTACATCATTACTATTATTGGTATTACATCATCAGGAAGTAAATCACATGTTAGGTTTAGCTATAGAAATATGAGTGTAAGTGCCAAGACTATAACCCTTACACAACCCACATTCCCTTCTTCAAATGTCAAGTTGAACCTACACGTACCAGAGTGTCATTCATTGTTCATTCAACCAAGTGAAGCCTGTCTGCCATCCGTCAACTGTTCCCTCACATGTATTTAAGTTTAAACCTCCACACACACACACACTCAGATCTAGCCACACCTTACACCACCTTCTTCCCACACATCTATACAATCTTCCTACATATTCTTTCTGTGTAGCTATGCTGTACATGGTAACTAGAACTTATCCTCCTTCCTCTCTGTGCCACATGATACTACATGGTATCACTTCCTCTTCCGGCCAACTTCGGCTGAAGGGAGGGAGGGGTGGGTGGGGAGGAGCCTTCCACTTTACGTCTTTAGTATTCTTCAACAAACTCTACTTTTATCCTGGTTGTTTGTAGCATAGTTCAATTTCGATATTCATCCATAACATAATTTGACTTTCTATCACTCTTTCCCTACAATGGCACACACTATTATTATTATTATTACTTTCTATCTACGTACATAGTTTTCATGTAGCCTAACCTAACACTACTTGAATTCTACCATGTTGAGCTGTGTACCCATCTTCTTATACTGTGTTAGGGTTAGATTATGAAGCAGTTTCCTTTGATCCTCTCTTGTCCTTCACACTCACACTTCACCCATTCATAACACTGATCCTCCAACTACCACACACACACACACTTGTTCCATAAGTTCCTCCTTCCAGTTCATCAGGTTTGCATAACACTTATAATGTTAAGAAGCTTTTTTCTTAATTCAGTTTTTATAATACCATTGTAATAACTGACAACACATTCCTCTCCATTTGATAAGCATTTATAATTTCCTATTACTTTTTTGTTCCTAGCATTACTTTCTGGAATCTCAGTGTAGCTACTGTAAACATTCCTTACTTTATTTTATCTTATCATCGCATTATACATTCATACTTACTACCAACCAATAATCCTTTCCTGTGTACTATAAATTCCTGCTACAGCTTCATATATATAACACTTGGTACATAACCTCATACCATTTTGTTTAACTTTGAAGTGTACTTTAGAATAAACTAAAAAATCAATAATTAACACTCACCTCTCTATATAATGCATTCATTCTCAAAAGTGTGTGTGTGTGTGTGTGTGTGTGTGTGTGTGTTGGAACAGACTGCAAAGCTATGTTAAGTGATTTACAGTATTTTTTGTTTCCGCAACACCCCAGAGTGCCAATTAGCTATAAACAGCCCCAAGGGGACAACCTACACTGGCACAGCCGGGTAGTGCATTAATTATGCCATGCACCAAGCACCAAGCACCTGCCAAGGCTCATGACGCCCACCATGCACCTGGTGACATACCTTACACACCTGAACCTACAATACAAGGCTAACATGGTTTCATAATCACTAAGCATAGCGTTAATTTCAGGTGTGAGGAAAGTGTTCTAAGTGAAGTGACTCCCTGAGCATCTTTCACCATTAAACTCATTCACTAGTAAGCATTAATGTCAAGAATTAAACCTTATGTGTGCAATTTCCCATCATTCACAATTCTAAATACCAGAACACTACAAACAATAAGGAAGAGTGTAAATCCATTTACAGTATAAACAAAATACTGAATTCCAAATCATGTCTGAAGGAAATCAAGTAAAAATATCAGAAAAACTATGAATTAATGCACTGAGAGCAGCAAGAAGAGTCCATATTTTACCAAACACTTACTGTATAAAGCAACATAACAATCATGAACAAAAACATACAGAAAATACACTTCCGCAAGTCCTACAACCAAGATCAAAGTTGTGTTATTTGAGATTGCATAAGTTTGATAGTTGTGAGTAACTGTCAAGTATTATGGGCTTTATATGACATTAGTTTGGCAGTAATGTGACAGCAACAGCAACAGTGTCACATGTCATCTTGGTCCAACTACAATGGGAAACTTGCACTTAAAGGGGTGTAAGAATCTTAAGTGGTCGACATGGTGGTGTTGCTAAGTATTAATGCCAGTGTACATCCTGTGTTGGGATAGCAAGCATGTGAAGGTTTGAACACCAGTAATGTAATGACTCTTATTAATTTGTTCTGTTAGGTTGAATCCACAGCCAGTGATAGTGTAGTGTATGTAGATTGTTTACGTATATCTATTTAAGACTCATGTTTCTTTCTCCTACAGTGAAGTAACAAGATGAAAGGTTTAGTTTATAGGTAGTACAGTGATATCTAAGCAGACCAGAGAACCTAACTAGAATTAAATGAAAAAACTGGACTTGGACAATCAGAATAATCTAAGGATCGTAAAAGAAAACAAGGACAGACAGAGGACAAGATAGACAGGCAAGATAATAACTTTTCCTGGGTGGTTACATGTATTTTGTTTGCCAATTTGTTTATTTTCCAGGTCCTTCCTCAGAACCTTATCCTCATGCCTTCCTTATCTTCCTTTCAAAACACACTTAACATAGCCATAGAGAGAGAGAGAGAGAGAGAGAGAGAGAGAGAGAGAGAGAGAGAGAGAGAGAGAGAGAGAGAGAGAGAGAGAGAGCTATGCATGGAAGGAGAGTGGATAAGAGAGTATGAAGAGAGGGAGGACAGTGATCATAATAGTGATGACAAGTGAAATATTTGTCAACCTAATCACAACAAGCTGATGAAAGTGTATACATGATTGTGTAATTCAGATTCCTTTCAATATTTTTATCATTTATATTTTACCGCCTTCCTTAATATTGTGTGTAAAAGTGTATATTTCATGATATATATACACAGCATTCTCCATAATAATTACCTCATGCCAAAGAAAAGGTTTTAACAAATTGTATGGCAAGTTCATTCTAAGAAGATATAAATAAACTGAATAAAATGTGTAATAATTTTCCTAACCATTATAGTATCTGACAAATAAATGAAACTCCTTAACATCATAAAAAAATTACAATTAACAAGTGAAAAAAACCCTTCTACAATAACATTAGAAGAGAAAACAGATTTAAAGGAATAATCTTGTTTGTTATCATTAATAGTCATTATAGACACACACATCAACAGTTGATAGCCCACATCAAAACCCATCATATTAGTACACAGCAGTGAATTAAAACGATAGACAAGAAGTAATCCTATATTTCAAGTGACCTGGATTCAGATAACCAAAGTAACACCTTAAGTACCACCCATCAAGAGGCTAAATGCTATATCTGACACCACTTTTAAATTTCCCAACATCATCTTGCTTCACATATTCGCAACACGTGCCAGCTCTTCTTGCCGGGAGGTGGATGGGCTTTAAGGGATTCTGCGATGTTGAAGGCAAGTCATTCCTAGATATGGCTGGCAAGGTGCCTGGCCTGCTCTAGCCCTTCTCTTCCCTTTAAAGTTAACTTGCGTGACTTACAGATGTATGTGTGTGTGTGTGTGTGTGTGTGTGTGTGTGTGTGTGTGTGTGTGTGTGTGTGTGTGTGTGTGTGTGATGACTTCATGGAGGTGAATTAGCTTGATATATTATGGTGATCTTGCAAAACTAATAATGTAATGATGATGTCATGAAAAATTTAACTTAGAATATATCACTATTGTAGATGATGTAGATATTGTGTTAGAAAGTGACAATTGCAGACTATGCCATATCCATTCTTGAAAGGTCATAGAAAATCAAAATAATAATCAATAGAAGAAAACAGAAATGAAAAAGAAATATGTATATACCAACTTGAACACATACATACAAACACACATACTTAAATACACCGTACGTGGTGATGGTGTTCCTAAAAAGATACAACACAACACATTACAACACACAGGCAGGCACATGGGGAGCCTGCAAAAAAAATAATAAATAAATAAAACTGCAAACTACCGGATTTAGCTTTGGACCCAGGCCAATTTAATCCCACTAACACCAAGGGCACCCCACACCACCACTTCAACACCCTCACCCTCTACCTACCTACCTACACACACACACACACACACACACACACAACTAACAAGGGTGCCGAGAGCTGTTTAAAAGGACCTGCACGCTTTTATTTATTCATTTATATTCATTGGGCAAGCGGTGATTTTGTTCCTGTAATCTGTGACAAGAGAACTCTGTCACGTCTATTTACAAGTATTCTGTTTGTACCTGTTTAAATATTGAAGAAGAGAGTAATAATATAATAGTTCAATAAATGTTTATGAAAAGGAGGAGGATAATACTAATAAATTCTAGTACCGGAGGGAA
The DNA here is from genome assembly GCA_036785275.1 of Cancer borealis. Classification (NCBI taxonomy): domain Eukaryota; kingdom Metazoa; phylum Arthropoda; class Malacostraca; order Decapoda; family Cancridae; genus Cancer; species Cancer borealis. Next base: position 145,340 of record JAXIVD010000403.1, read on the forward strand.
GATTGCCTCTAATTAATATTTTGTACTTCTGTCTTCACGTCTGTCTGTGTATGTGTGTGTGTAGCGGCGTCCTTCCCTCCCTTACCCTTACCCTTATGAGTTCACGGATAGCCACGGTGGGGAAGGAAGGCAGTGGAATGACCCTATTTTATTTTTATCTCTCAACTCAAGATGACTCACATACATAAATACGTCTACTTATTCACACGTAACTACACATCACACACACAAACACTACTGCAAACACGCGTCATATTTACCTTTGTTGTAGGTTATCGGTATAATTATCACAAACGATTATGTCTAGGTTTGTACACAAGACCTTAAATTTAGCATCACAAGGAGCGGCGACCCACCGCCACCGCCGCAAGACACACACTGAACACACATTCCAATGATCCGCCACCAAGTCTCTCCTCACTGCCATTAAGGCCACACATTCAATCAAAACATAAATAATAAATACCCTAGTAAACCTACACTTATTCCACGGCTATCTAACAGGTATATAGTGCATGTCGTTTATAAAATTATGTATATTTAAGAAAATGAAAGGCATTTTTAGAAGTGTACGTAGTGTGATGGTGAGTTGCGGCGCGAGGTGGAGGGAGCCGTCAGACACAAGGCAGACCTTATTAGGACAACATACGAAGGGAACAACTCTGATAACAAACTCTCCACGCGGGAAGAACACACGGGAAAGAAATAAAGAACGCTACCCGCAACCGAACCATGAGGAATGAATTTGTGGCTTGTCACTAAATAAATAACACAACCCGTTTTGAAAGTCCATCTCGCCCTACCTAAGCTAGCGCGGCAAGGCGGGCGTGGGAAGGACTGCTAGGGATAAGTGGGCAGTGCAGGGGGGAAAAAGTTATTATAATAGACTAGACGAAACCATCCATAGACAACAAGAAGAATGACAACGGCAGAAGCGTAGGAGAAGGGAAAGTGAACACGCTGACTCATCATAATTCAACACTAAGATTATTTTTGCTCGGACAATTTTGATGTATTAGAGAAATATAGAGATTCAAGTAAGAATCGTAGTAATTATTGTGCAGACTAATTCTTTTTTTAATCTGAAGTGCAGTGTGCTAATTATATAACACTTGGTAAATGATGAGCGTCTATTAATTAATGAAAGTGAGACGCCTTTGCTGGAGAGAGAGAGAGAGAGAGAGAGAGAGAGAGAGAGAGAGAGAGAGAGAGAGAGAGAGAGAGAGAGAGAGAGAGAGAGAGCAAGGTGAGGTATATACTTATCTATAACTTAGTCACGATTTGTTCTTATATGATATCGTTATTCCCTAATATGTCCCTGCCAGTACACACCGCTTACTTACTTACTCCATACATAATCCTTCTCATATCAAATGCATCACGTACACATACACACTCGAGAGGAGAGTCAGTCGGTCTTATACAGGAGGAAAAAAAGGCAAGGAACAGGTACTCCATTTCCTTATAGTTATCAAGAATGAATTAATAGATATGACGTAGATGATAGGATGGGGTGCGTAGTTAAGTAGAACATGCATACCACTACTGAGGGAGCAAAGACCGCACTGTCTGTCTGTCTGTCCGTCTGTCTGGCTCCTCCGCGGTGGCACTGTCCGGCGGCGCAGACACGATGAAGACGTTACCCACACTACCCCCAGCTGCTATAACTATCCAAGCGGGTATCGTAGGTCAAGGGCTTACGTCTAAATGGTATATAAACGATTAAGAGGTGTTAGGAAGTAGCTATTCAATTGAAATGTCATGTTTAATGCGTGGTTAAAGAAGATTTAGTGCCTGGTTGCTGTAGGAACGATATAGCGGAGACGAATTTCAAGCGTCTGTTCTTGTGTCCTCGGAAAGTCTGTCTGTCTGTCTGTTTGTCCCTGATGCTCTTGGCTTGCTAGTGGTAGGTTACGTTCAGCATTTTGTTAAACGTCGACTTCCAGAAATTGAAAGCAAGTTAATAAAGTAGTGGAGTGTTCCTTTTAAATTCGTGATAATCTATGAAGCATAATTTGGAGCCCACACCCCCACCCACCCACACCAGCAGATGCACACGCAAACCTGGCGGAGAGAGAGAGAGAGTATGTGTGTGTGTGTGTGTGTGTGTGGTTTTACGATGCAGAGAAACAAGGTGTGTCAGCAGTGTCACGGGTGTTTC
>JAXIVD010000403.1:150000-164775 GCA_036785275.1 Cancer borealis
TTAGACTTTATTAATTCTGAAAAATATAATGTACAGACGAGTAGAAATGATCCTACTGATTGTCAAGGTACCATTAATATGATACTCACAGTGGTGTAACAAGGTGGCTAGAAACAAGAGGGAAAGGGAGGCGAGGGGAGGGGAGGGGAGGGGTGGGGAGGGGAGAGGAGGGGAGGGAAGGGGAGGGGAGGGGAGGGGAGGGAAGAGGGAGCTATCGAAGGGGCAAATCTATACAATTTCATCACTACAACTAGCTTTATATTTTTGTGGAAATTTTTTGACAGCTGTTGCACAAATCTTTTAAACTTTCAAATTCAAACATCTTCGGTATAGTTCTTGTTCGTGGAAATACATGATTATATTACTGTTGTATAATTTGACAATCTCTACCACAGGCCTTACAAGCACAGCACAAGGCATTAGTTTTATCAGTTTTATCTTAATGCGTCTGAATCATATCCTGCATTGCCTTTACGTAATGCTGTGATGAAATGTGTAATATATATTCCTTCCTGCACCGTCAACCTGCAACACAGGTATACATCCACGTTCTTACATGCTGTTCATTTCTTTCACTTAACCATCCACATACGTGTCTAACAACCTAAAGTCAGTGGTGGGATTAAACAAAATGTAAGAACAGGTTCTCTCCCCGTAGAGTTTCATCATAACTTAAATTAAGTATTTCCGATGTTTTATTTTTATTTAAAAAAAAATATCAAAGTTAAAACAGTATTAATTTTTTTTGTTAAAAGCATAACAAAAAATATATATAATGCATATTATCAGCTATTATTTTCTATATTAGTTATCTATGAAAAATGTCAAAGAAAACAACTACGTGGTTGAAGGGTAACTATTTTCTCTTGCCACCTGATGTAGCAAATATTTACACATCTTACAATACAAATGAATAAGATAAAACGGTGTATGGAGTATTAATGTGGTATGAATCACTACAGCACACATCTATCACTGCTGAAGAGAGTGTGACTATCTTATCAATGTGTGTGTGTGTGTGTGTGTGTGTGTGTGTGTGTGTGTGTGTGTGTGTGTGTGTGTGTGTGTGTGTGTGTGTGTGTGTGTGTGTGGTGTGTGTGTGTGTGTGTGTGTGTATGTGTGTGTGTGTTGGGAAATATAGTGTTTGGAATCTTTAAGTATAAGTATTCAAGTAGGTCAAGAATGACTATAATATTCTCTTTTTTTTTTCTTTCTCTCTCTCTCTCTCTCTCTCTCTCTCTCACTCTCTCTCTCTCTCTCTCTCTCTCTCTCTCTCTCTCTCTCTCTCTCTCTCTCTCTCTCTCTCTCTCTGTGTGTGTGTGTGTGTGTGTGTGTGTGTGTGTGTGTGTGTGTGTGTGTGTGTGTGTGTGTGTGTGTGTGTGTGTGTGTGTGTGTGTGTGTGTGTGTGTGTGTGCACCGGTATTTCCTGCAGAGTGCCACAGACTGTGTCCCAATTATACATGGAGAATCAACGTAACGTAACTCTCGAGGCATATTGTCTTAGCTTCGCGTGTTTTGATCAGCCCAGCGGCGTGCGTCTATACTAGTGTGGCTGAGAAGTGGTAGTGGAGGAGGGGAGGGGCAGGATACACTATCATCTTCACTCCTTTTACAGTCTATATAAGTTTTAAAAATATATATAATTGAATATCGTAATAGTTTTGATGAAAAAAAAAAAAAATATATATATATATAATTTCAAATAAACCATTAAATAGATAAATGAATGAATTAAAAAATTAATTTGCTGAGCCAGTTTTCGTGTATGACTAACGGCGTTGGATGTAATGGCAAGAAGGTCACCCCCCACACCAAGAATGTTTAAATACAGTTGTAATATCCTAACAGTTATAAATAGAGATATCAAAGGACTCGAATCCATTACATTATATGGATTTAACGGAAGTCATTTCTATGCATTTCTGTCGTGGGAGACCAACATCACCCATTAAGTTAAACAATAGTTATTTTCATTATTCTTATTAGGCAAACAAGGGTGAAATAGGGTTTGATATTATAGTCATCAGAATAATAAGTAGTAATACCTTGTGGATGTAAAACGTGAATATTTGTTAATTAAATCAGCGAAGAGTCTGTTAAGAAGAGCGCAAAGGAGTGGAAAGGTGAGTGTGTGAAAGATCAAGGTGAGGGGAAAAAAAGCCAAACAATAGTGAAGACACCAACGAAAAAATGAAGATGTGCAGGAGTGAAGCATTGAACTTGGACACACACACACACACACACACACACACACACACACACACACACACACACACACACACACACACACACACACACACACACACACACACACACACATACACACACATGAACGGGCGTAATATCCAGCTAATAAATATGGCATAATTCGTTCGGTTCTATTTTCATTTCCTCTCATATCAATCTTTATAAACAGAACAATGATTTAAACCAAAGATGATACACATACATCATCTTCTATCTTCCATCTTAAGCAGACATGAGCTTCCTTCCATCCATTATCTTGACATATTTATTAATCTCCTTAAAAGAGTCGGTAGTGGTGGATGCTGCAAGGTGAAGAAGCTGACTGCAAGTGACTAGCTAGAGGGCAGAGGAACCACCCGGAATGTAGGCTGCACGTACTGTACCTACCTACCTACCTACCTACCTACCTACCTACCTACTACCACACTCCTTACTGGCACACTCCCAGTTAAGCACACTTGTCCTCTTCTTCTTTCATCTACACTACACAAGTTTTCTTCCGTTCGTTTCATTACTTATAAAACCACCTGCCGTCACGTATAATATTGCATCTTGATAACTGGAGCGTTTAAGTGGAACAGTGAGCATGATATAAGTGTGTGTGTGTGTGTGTGTGTGTGTGTGTGTGTGTGTGTGTGTGTGTGTGTGTGTGTGTGTGTGTGTGTGTGTGTGTGTGTGTGTGTGTGTGTGTGTGTGTGTGTGTGTGTGTGTGTGTGTGTGTGTGTGTGTGTGTGTGTGTGTGTGTGTGTGTGTGTGTGTTTTACAAGTGAGGTAGGAGCATCAACGAGCGTGGGTTGCAGTGGCTATGTCGGGGTCACTCGGTTAACTGTACTCGCTACGCCCAAAAAATAGCATCATCCCACCCAAACCTTAACCATTACGTAACTTCCTTTTAATATCCTATTGCACTACCGTCTTCACAAGCAGTCATTACATTAATCTGAAAATTCTAATACCATAACTATCAGATTTTTTAACTGCAGGAAATAGAGAAACAAATTATTGCACATTGTTTCCTTGCAGATGAAAACAAATAATTTACTAAACATGGATAATGATTTTGAGTTCACTCTAGCACAAAACACAATGGTTCTGTTTAATGCGCTGTGTGAAGGAGAATTTAGATAAGTGACCAGACTGTGATGTTATAGAGTAAAGTAGCTAAAATATGCGATGTGTTATGTAGGTCAAGACAGATAAAACAAGATAAAAAGCTGTACTAAAACCTTCAGTGGGAGTCAATTGTTTTCCCTTAATGTTATTCACCTTTCGAGGCGCGCGCTGCCATGCAAAAATTCCAAGGATGTGATGTCACTATTATACCGAAAGCGTCGACCACTAAGCAAGCGACTGACTGCATGACCGCCTGCCTTGGGTAATGCAGCTTGAAGTCACCTTGAAACTATCTATGAACAGGAAGGAAAAACTCAAAAATAAAATAACATAAAATAACCGGAAGGGAAACCAAGATAAAATAACAATAAAAAAATAAAAATAAAATAAAATAAACAAAAGAAATATATGCAAATGGAAACAATAAATCAATCACTAGAGTAAAAAAAAAAACCAATAACGACGAAACAACAACAACAACCATGAACAAAACGAAAAAATTAACAAACATTCTATAATATTGTCAAAAATGAAAGAACAAACGATGAGGTATTTAAAGGGTGTGGCAAAACGCTGAGAGGAAGAGCAGCAGGAAGAGGAAGAGGAGGAGGAGGAGGAGGAGGAGGAGCGAGCGAGGGCGAGAGAAAGCAAGAAGGTGAAAGAGGTCAGGTGGTGTAGCCCGTTATACAGCGGAGGAAGGCAGGGAGGGAGGGAGGGTTCGGCGCGATGGCTTGGCTCAGCTCGGCGGCTGTTTGGTGGTGGATATGATCGCTGTAAAGTGTTTCCTTTTCTCCCAGCTACGACTTACGTTTTCCCCCTCCCACACACACCCACACGCAAGCACACACGCACACATATTTCATACACCTACTCATACACCTAGACTTCCGTGTGTCTGACATCACTTCAAGAATAATACTTTTACAAATACTACTACCACTACTACTACTACTACTTCTACTACTATCACTACTACTACTATTACTACTGCCACTGTTCTATATGTTAGGTAATTTTCACAATGACTAACGCTTAAAACTAATGGCTTTAATTTACTTCAAGTTCTACAAGAGTATTAGAATATGACACCCCCCCCCCCCACACACACACGCACACACACACACACACACACACACACACACACACACACACACACACACACACACACACACACACACACACACACACACACACACACACACATACACACACACTGATATAGGTCACTCTGTACGTATGTTTCCAAAGGGTTGTATATCTAACGTATCATTAAGGTGAAAATGAACCAAAACGGAAGCCAGGGTGAGACGCCGTGCCTGGCAGTAAAGGGATAAAAAAATAAAGATAAAACAGAGAGACACAGAGAATGAGAGAGAGAGAGAGAGAGAGAGAGAGAGAGAGAGAGAGAGAGAGAGAGAGAGAAGAGAGAGAGAGAGAGAGAGAGAGAGAGAGAGAGAGAGAGAGAGAGAGAGACACAGTGAGGAGGAGGAAGGTAAGGAGGTAAGGAGGTAGAGAGAGGAGTCAGCGCAACATTGGGACCTAATAAGAAATGTGCGGCGTGGGTCTGATCGTCAAATGAGTCTTTCTAACGGTACTATTGAGGGAGGAAGATGGAGGACCGGTTAACACTGACGCCACCTGCACACTCACCACCACCACCACCACCACCACCACCACACCACACCACCACCACCACCACCACCACCACCACCACCACCACCACAACCACACCACACCACCACCACCACCACCACCACCACCACCACCACCACCACACCACACCACCACCACCACCACCACCACCACCACACCACACCACCACCACCACCACCACCACACCACACCACCACCACCACCACCACCACCAAGATGTATATGAATAAATGTGAATGATTTGAATCACTTATGATTTGTGATTTGGTGATTCATCTTCTAATTTTTCTACTATTGAAAAATATAAGGTGTATCTACATATATATCTGTATACATCTACATATATATCTGCATACATACATACATACATACATACATATATACATACATACGACTCTCAATATTTGGTGTATGGTTCAGGTATTTTTATTTTTATTTATGAGGTGTCTTACCTTAATGTTCAATGTTTGCTTCTTCTTCTTTTTCGTCTACTTCTTCTTCTTTATCCACTGTTGCATCCTGACAATCTGTAGAGTATAATAATGCTTCATGAATATCAAGTTTATCTCATCAACTGAATTAGCAACATCTAGTAGAACCTATAGTAATATAATACTTTTAGGTCTGATTGACTGGACTATGTTGATCAAGATGTTCATTGTACTATGATATTTATTTAGTAATTATTTGATATTCCTTGTGAGGGTATCTACGCAAAGGTGGTGGTGGTGGTAGTGGTGGTGGTGGTAGTGGTGGTGTTGGAGATGAGCCGCCGAACAACGCATCCTACAGTAGGTCAGAACAACGTGGAGCTCCGACGCGTCCACACGCGCGCTGCTCCGCTGAAGAACAAGGTGATTGAGCCAGAATCCCGGCTTGGAACACTGCTCTCGTTAATGCACCAAGCAACACACGCTAAGTGAAGTCTGAGTGCAAACCTCCTTTATGTACGTGTTGGTGTTTGTGTTGAAAATAAACACATTACAGTACCAGTGAGTGTTATGGTATGCTTAGTACTTAGGTGAGGTTGTGGTAATGGCAAGAATGGGTGTGCTAACGTGTGTGGGGGTGATGAGTGTGGTGGTGTGTGGTGTGGTGCAGGCAGAGTTGGTGCCCTACACGCTAGGCAAAACGACAATCATGGTGGAGAGTGACGTCCTTGGGTACAATTCACCACTGTTAGCATACCTAAGGCAGGGCATGCCTCTGCGGAGGAATGGTGACTCACAGCCTGAACCTCACACTCACCACGCGCTGCAGGACGCTGGACTAGATCAACAGGTGGAGGAGGATGAAGAAAAACTGACCTACATGACTCAAGAATCAGATGAACCTTCTGTTTCTACCAAAGATTTCCATAGAAGCCCCGAAGGAACATTGGCCATCGAAGTGCTACCGGTGAGGCGTGACTCCTCATTGTCTGGCCGTCCTTCACCCATCACCATAGATGAAGCTTCAGAACTCTACATTGATGGCCAGCGTGTACCCGTCCCGGAGCAAGACGAGGCTCCTCTTTACTACAACGTGCAGACCCCAAACTTTGATCAAGTCTCTGAGAAAATCCATAACATCGTCACCTCTCTCAGTCCTAAATTTAACGATCGGGCACCAGAACCATCCCGCTCCCCACCCATCCCTAACGCCCTTCCCCTACAGCTGCACGCACGCCCTGGGGACACACCGCCTTCCTTAGCCAACACAGAAGGCTTCACAGGGATCTCAGTCAAACACATGGTGCCTGAAGAGTCTGACTCCTACGAGGACCACGCCACCAACAATGATGACCTCGACTTCCTGCTTAGTAATGACCCTGACATTCATACTAAACCTTTTGGGCACGACGGTATCTCGCCGATGGGCCACATCTGGGGCCCCGCGATGGATGTGCCTCACCATATTCGTGTAGGCGATGATGAGTCCTTGCCTGGTGTTATGGGCACACCTCAACACCACACAGATTTATCATCGGGCACACAGGTGACTTTCAGTGACTCCAGCACCAGTGAAGTCAGCACCATCGACTCAGCGCCAGTAACTCAGGTAAACGATAATAACGTCAAATCAACAACTGAGGACGCATCCACTGCCTTTCCCCACACGGTGGACACAGTCACCACTGCAGCACCTGAGGTAAACACGGTCCATGTCATAGCAGAAGTGGACGTGGTCACTACTGAACGAGTGGCAGAGCATCAGGTTATAGAAACTGTAATTCATCAGGCAGAAGATATGGACGTAGCAGATCTTATACAACTTGAAGCAGATACAGTAACTCCTCTTGCAGAAGAATTAGATACGGTACCGCCGACACTGGACGAGGTTGACACAATCATCCGCCACATGGAAGAGGTAAGCACAGTAATCCCCACAATTAATGAGCTAGAAACTGTAACTCCTCCCGGAGAGGACGCGACCGCGGTCACACTCACCACTGAAACATATACAACGACCCAAGACTCTGTGGCTATTGATTTGGATAATTTTCTATCCCTTACGATAGAGGAATTACAACGTGATGAGGTGGATGAAGCTGTGTTGGAGGTGCAGGAGGAGGAAGACCAGGCAGCACTTGAAGATGCCATGGCTGACCTTCTTGGAAGCTTATTTGGCAGTGTGGATGGCTCGTCACAAAGTCATAATGAGCAAGACACGTCCACATCTTTGGCGTCAACTCATGACAATGACCCAATGAAGCAAGATGAGGCCGGTGAACAATATGATGAAGAACATTTAGACACCAGCGCCCATTTAAGTGACATGCACGTTAGTTCCGACACAGATAGTGTCATTACATTGAATGACAAGGATTCACACACTGACAATAGCGACTTTCTGCCATTTCCCAGTCTAACCTTCCACACGTCGGAGGAGCGACGACCTTTCCCTCCTCATTTAACCTTTGGTGATGATCCTCTGACGCTTTACGAGGAAACCTTACTTGCAGGTCAAGGGAGTGACAGTAGTCCGAGTGGCAGTGACTACCCAACCAAAACCCACCTTCATTACTCAGTAGGAGCAAACTTGCCGCCCTCTGCTACTAAGCCCGAGCAACAGGCTTACAGCTCACCAGGCGGCTCCTCTCTCAGTCATGATCTCCCGCGTCCCACAGAGCAGCAGGGACTCAAGTCCTGGTTCGACAAAGAGCCCATTACCATCTTCGACCCCTTACACTCCCCCCTCCCAGGCTCAACACTGTCGCAGGGACCCCACCAGTCTCACCTGACTCAAGACACCTTTGCCCTTGAACTGGACTCTGAAGTGACTCAGAAACACACTGATTCGCAGCGCCCTGTCACCTTACAAAGCGGCACTGACTCACAAGCTTCACCATACATTGACTTAGATGAGTCACACAAACCTATCCACGATGACTCTTCAAATGAATCCCAGTCACCCGAAGGCGACAGTGACTCAAATGCTTTAGAACTACTGGTGGACGACGATGACTCAGGAACACAAGGCGACAGTAGCTCAGCTGACTCACACACAACCACAGACGACGGTGACTCAGACACAACCACAGACGATGGTGACTCAGATGACTCAGACACAGTTACAGACGATGGTGACTCAGATGACTCAGACACAACCACAGACGATGGTGACTCAGATGACTCAGACACAGTCACAGACGATGGTGACTCAGATGACTCAGACACAACCACAGACGATGGTGACTCAGATGACTCAGACACAGTTACAGACGATGGTGACTCAGACACAGTCACAGACGATGGTGACTCAGACACAGTCACAGACGATGGTGACTCAGATGACTCAGACACAACCACAGACGATGGTGACTCAGACACAGTCACAGACGATGGTGACTCAGATGACTCAGACACATTCACAGACGATGGTGACTCAGACACAGTCACAGACGATGGTGACTCAGGTGTCTCAGACACAACCACAGATAATGGTGACTCAGATGACTCAGACGCAGTCACAGACGATGGTGACTCAGATGACTCAGACACAACCACAGACGATGGTGACTCAGACACAACCACAGACGATGGTGACTCAGACACAGCCACAGACGATGATGACTCAGGTGACTCAGACACACCCACAGACGATGGTGACTCAGATGACTCAGACACAGCCACAGACGATGATGACTCAGGTGACTCAGACATAGCCACAGACGATGATGACTCAGGTGACTCAGACACAACCACAGACGATGGTGACTCAGATGACTCAGACACAACCACAGACGATGATGACTCAGACACAACCACAGACGATGGTGACTCAGACACAGCCACAGACGATGATGACTCAGACACAACCACAGACGATGGTGACTCAGATGACTCAGACACAACCACAGACGATGGTGACTCAGACACAGTCACATACGATGGTGACTCAGACACAACCACTAACGATGGTGACTCAGGTGAATCAGACACACCCAATAACGATGGTGACTCAGACACAGCCACAGACGATGGTGACTCAAATGACTCAGGGATGCCCATGGACGACAATGACTCAGGAGCAGCAATGGACGATGATGACTCAGATGACTCAACATCACTCATAGACCTCATCGACTCACTCAGGCAGGCAGGTCAGTTTCCCTTCTACCCAGTGTCTGTCTCTTCCACTGACTCATCCTGACTCACCCACTTCAATGACTCATCCATCTGAAGAAAATTTAAAAGCTATACAGATATTTTCTTTTGTCATATTCCTTCCAACTCCACTTTCCATCGCTGGTTTCATCATCCTTTTCACGCACCTACAAACAGTACATATAAACTAACGAATACTGCCACACACACACACACACACACACACACACACACACACACACACACACACACACACACACACACACACACACACACACACACACACACACACACACACACACACACACACACACATACACAACGCGGGTTCATGACTAAACGTACAAGTAGTTCACTCACTCATTTTTATTTTTCCTTTCAGAATCGAACTCTTCCTCCACTCCTGCACCAGACACTACCACCACCACCGAGCCGCCTCCTGTATTCTCTGGCGCTGTAATACACAATGCAGGGCCTGAAATATTCCGGCACTCCGCTTGCAGTAAGTCATATATTTGTGGTTTAATGAATAACAAAAAAGAAATTAATGCTTAAGCAGCGTCGAGAAATTTAGCTTCCCCAAAAGATGAATTGATGCCTGGAATGATTCTTGATTGAGGCAAGACAATGAGAACTTGACTCAAATTATGTATTCTGTAACTAGGTAACTACACACACACACACACACACACACACACACACACACACACACACACACACACACACACACACACACACACACACACACACACACACACACACACACACACACACACACACACACACACACACACACACACACACACACACACACACACACACACACATACACACACACACACACACACACACACACACACACACACACACACACACACACACACACACACACACACACACACACACACACACACACACACACACACACACATATACACACACATTAAAGGAAGACATTTGACAAACAGGTGCGCTGCAGGAAGGTACAGTATACGATAAAGTAGGTTTTTTGTGCCTCCTCAGATTGTGGGCTGCTTTTCGCCTCCAAGGTGGTGGGTGGACAGTCTACTACCATTGAAGAGCATCCTTGGAATGCCGGGATCTACAGTCACAAGTTAGCAACTATCTTCTGTGGTGGGTCGCTCATCAACCAAAGGACTATCTTGACAGCCGCCCATTGCATCGCGGGGTAAGTTTGATCACGGGTTGTGCTACATTGATCTAAGCTTTGAAATGTCCCGAACAAGAATGTGATCAACACATTACCTGGAGTTTATGACTTTAGTACAACTTTGTGTAGGATTGGCACGGCGAACAAGAGTCTCCACTAACATGTGTATTGTTCTACAGGAAGGAAGAAACTGACTTAGAAGTCTACTTGGGTTTCTCCACCAGGGACAGTCAGAATGTGGTGAAGGTGGGAGCCAAGAGACTCATACCACATCGAAAGTAAGTGTTGCGTGGCAGTCCTCATGTTTAAACCATGAGGTGTAATGTATTATGTCATTACTAGTTTATCGTCACTCCACAATCAGAAAACCAATGTTCAACTTGATTCGTTTTAAGGTGTCTTCATATATACTGTATTATTATTATTATTATTATTATTATTATTATTATTATTATTATTTTGACGAAAACATTAGTTTATTATTTTTTCTTTTAGAGTGTACATTTAGTGGATTTTATAGAATTTTAGAGCGAGAGAAGAAAAAAAACATATACATATATAGATAGATAGAGAGACAGAGAATAAATAATCATGACTGCCATCAATCTAGTCACTGCTAATCAATAATACATGATTCACGGTTAATTAAAATAAGTCACTCAAAGAAATACCCATCCCAGTGACGAGCCTCCCCTCCTTCCCTCTACACAGGTACAACAGTTCAATCATCCATAAGTTCGACATCGGTATAATTGAGTTGGAACGTAACGTTGCCTACTCGAATATGATCTTCCCTGTGTGTCTGGCTGATCCTGAAGCTAAACTTCACAACAAAAAAGGTACGAGGAAATGGAGGTGCGGGGCGTCTGGAGATACTCGTCTTGTGATATTATAACAAGTGAAGTAGTTGTTTAAAAAGTCACTGCTAACTTGAGTAACGTAAGAGACTCAAGCTTTCCTTCCTGTTTTATTCTTCTTCTACTGTGTACAATTAGAATAGGACATGAGAATAAGGAAAAATATCGACCACTATTTTTTTTTTCCATTCCTCAGCCGTCGTGACAGGATGGGGGAAGAACAGTTACAATGGAATTTTACAGAATCAACTCAAGGCAGCGACGGTGACGGTGGTGCCTACGAAGGATTGTAAAGCTGACTCCCTCTACAACAAGGGGGAGGTACACCGGAAAGTATTGTGTGCTGCTGCCCCTGGTGTAGACGCGTGTCAGGTGAGATTAATTAACCTCCTAACAATACTGGCATCATTCAACAGAGAATACTGTATACAATAATCAAGTTAGTTTTCTTCTTTTTTTTTCTTTCTACATCATAAACCGTTAACGCTAATAGGCTTTATGGAGGCTAATAGACTGTTTCTTGTCCGTTATTTAGCGTAGGTTTAGATTTTTTTCTTATAGTAACGCCTCGAATGTTTACGTTCTCTCTTGAATATGTTAAGAACGTATGTAAGAAATATGTATATATATGCACTCATGACTGTTATTGAGTGGTGAATCTGTGTACAGGGTGACAGTGGAGGGCCGCTCGTGCACCTGGAGGGCGACATTTGTGAACAAATCGGTATTGTGTCGTGGGGCGTGGGCTGTGCTAATGACGGCTATCCAGGCCTCTACACTAAGGTCTCAGGATTCACGTAAGGATGAAGGCTTATTGTTTCTCTCAAGTATTTACAGAAGGAGCAGGTGTAGTCATTTAGTTCTCGCGACTTTAAATCACTATAAAAGTGTCAGTCATTCAGCGAAACTCTCAAATGGAATCAATGTTACACTTTGTAATATCTCACAAGTTAATTCAAGGACATGTTGATAGGTTTACATTTTGTTCCTCACTCACTCCCCAAAAATAACTCCTCAGGAATAATGATAATAATAACAACAATAATAATGATAATAATAATAATAATAATAATAATAATAATAATAATAATAATAATAATAATAATAATAATAATAATAATAATAATAATAATGATAATATATACCTCCTACATACCTTTTAATTCTCCTTATCAGGTCGTGGCTCTATAAGAATATGCAGGGCGACAAATCGTGCGCTTTCAAGAAAAAGAAGAAACATGGACCATCAGGAACGATCCGTGATGGTGAAGGTGAAGGTATTGAAGATTTCCTCTCCACCTGGACTCAACCAAACGATGATGACGATGATGATGATGATGATGATGATGATGATGATGCGAAAAAGAAGAATCAGGTAGATCAAAAGAAACCAAACCAAGAAGATACAAATAGCGGAGAGGAAGGAGTAAAAGGTAACACGAACAAGAAGAATAAGAAGAAGAAAAAGAAGAAGGAGGAGAACGATGATAGTAAAGCAGAAAACAGCAACGAAGACGAAGTTATCCAAGAAATTGTGAAGAAAACAGAAAATAATCGCAAGAAAAATAATGGAAATAAAGGAACACATAACGCACAAGATGATAAAGGACACAATGAAGATGTCAGAGTAAATAATAAACCCAATAAGAGAAAGCACATCAAGAATAAAGGTACTGAAGGAATGACTTATCTAAACAGTGCCAGCACGGAAGAACAGGATTGGAGCACCATACCGTTAGCTCTTAGAAACATTGCTAAAATCATCTTACAAGAGGAAAACACGAGTCAATAAATCGACACACACACACACACACACACACACACACACACACACACACACACACACACACACACACACACACACACACACACACACCACTTTATAATCTTCTTTATATTCATAAGTATGTATTCCACCTCTCACAAACACACCCTTAAGAAATCTTTCCTCTCCAAAAACGTGCTTTAAGTAATATTTAAATTAGTATTATACAGGGTAGGTTAATCATGCAATTTGCGGCGAAATAATTAATAAGAAGGGATCGAATTAACTTATTACCATGTTACTGTAATATTAAGAGGCATTACCACGGCTGTATGTTCAAGGCATTCATTATACTTTTAAATTTATACCATGTCATTGATTATCTCATGAACACAATATGAATATCTGTCCTACGCTCACGTGTAATATAAAACCTCACTGTGATTTGGGCAGCAGCTTCAAGGAGGAAGGAGGACGTAAAGGAGGTTGACTACGTAATAAAGTTTGTGTGAGTTTATATCAGTTTCCCTACGCCAGAACCATATCGAAAAATACCACTACATAGGTCTAAGTAAGGTTCTCATAACTTTGCATAACTACCTTTCCATACCGGATGTTGGTTTTCTATCATATCCTTATGTTGCGTGAGACAAGGAGGAATTAACAATTGTACTGATCCTCCTCCACTCTTATAATTCTATATAACAATTCTATCTTTCTATATAATGATTCTATCTATCTATATACCTGACTTATATCCCCATGAGAAGACAGTGGGTAGCCAAAATAATGCATATATGGTTCAAGGTTACTGTTTTTCATAGGGGAGAATACAGAGGGTAGTATCCACAGACCCCTCGCTCACTGCTTCCGTTTTAGTTAACTTTTACGATATACTTGCTTCTTGATAATAAAAAAAAATAGTAAGAACTACACACCTGCAATTTCTTAGTTCACTCAAAGAGTATAAACTATATAGAGGCAATCGTCGAGTGGCTGAAGAAACCCACATGCTGCTATCTCAACCCTGTCTTCGTCTGCGAGTGCATCGGCGACTAGAACTGTTTTCATGTCCTCCAAGCCGAAAGTGGACGACAAAAACGCGCCAGGTGGGATTGACTTGCGATTGACTTGGGTTTACCGAAGACAATCTTCGAAGCCATGGACGACAAAAATGCGGCTTGACGTGAACCTCCACAAGCGCCAGTACTGCCTTCACCACTAACGGGCAAGGATCAACCATCATTATCACGGCCCTTAAAAAATCCTTCAGGGCATTAAAGCCGTGAAGTAGATAGCCTACAGTTGCTATATATCAAAACATAAAACAATAGAATATAAAAAATTAGTTTTGCTAGGGTTAACGAAAGAGCGCTACCC
>JAXIVD010000404.1:0-5000 GCA_036785275.1 Cancer borealis
ATATGTATATATATGTATATATATATATATATATATTGTATATATATGTATGTATATTATATATATATATATATATATATTGTATATGTATATGTATATGTATATGTATATGTATATGTATATGTATGTATATGTATATGTATATGTATATGTATATGTATATGTATATGTATATGTATATGTATATGTATATGTATATGTATATGTATATGTATATGTATATGTATATGTATATGTATATGTATATGTATATGTATATGTATATGTATATGTATATGTATATGTATATGTATATGTATATGTATATGTATATGTATATGTATATGTATATGTATATGTATATGTATATGTATATGTATATGTATATGTATATGTATATGTATATGTATATGTATATGTATATGTATATATATATATATATATATATATATATATATATATATATATATATATATATATATATATATATATATATATTATATATATATATATATATATATATATATATATATATATATATATATATATATATATATATATATATATATATATATGTAGTGAAAGTCAGCGTTGCCTTAACATAAGGCTTATTCGACAAAGAAATCCGTATCTGGAAACAAATACAAACAATAGCATGTATCACCAACAAGTAACAAATAAACAGTTGTATACAATATCATTAACAATATCACCCCAACAAATATACCAAACACTTCAATATGCTTATACTAACCTGGACAGTAGCAGTGGACAGACTGACTACCATCCGGCTGACAAGCAGTGTGAGGTCGACTCTGATACGGGCTCGGATGATACATCCGAGCTTAAACTCAAAACAATGTAACCCTTCAAACCACACGATTAACAATAGTATATGAACTCGGATGAAACAATAATAACGAAACAACCATTCACTCACTATCCACTCACCACAGTCTCCCCCTCTACAAAATGTCACTTAATAACCTTATCTATCTACTGGACGTCTAATACGCTCAGATCTACGCAAAACCTGCGGAGAGTCTGTCGCTACTCCGTGGTCATCTCCCGTTTGGTTGTTAGGGTCAGTAGAGACGTCAGGGGTTAATCCCGTTGTATTAGGTACATCTGTAGTGAAAGGAAGCGTTTGCTCCGAGCCTATTGCTTGAACATCGTCGTCGGTTTTATCTACTTCGTCTATATCAGATGGACGCATACAAGGAGCTAAATCCCGTAGGGAAACTGAATCTTGTTTCCCGTTAGCGAAGCGTACATGTGCGTACTGAGGATTGGCCTCCAGCAACTCTGCTTCGTCCACAATGGGATCGTATTTTGAATTTCTCACATGACGTTTTACCAGAACAGGTCCAGGTGTTGTAAGCCAAGTAGGAATGGAATGACCACTACTAGTTTTGCGTTGGTAGTTAAAGAACCTCTCGTGGGGAGTAGCGTTCGTGGCGGAACACAGTAAGGACCGAATGGAATGCAATGCATCAGGTAGAACGATTTCCCATTGTGTAGTAGGAAGTTTACGTGTCTTTAAAGCTAGAGTGACAGACTTCCATATTATGCCATTATACCTCTCAATCTGCCTATTACCTTGTGGATTAAAAGGTGTAGTCCTACTTGTACATACTCCTTTTCCATGTAGAAAATGCTTCACCCGGTTTGACATGAAAGAAGTTCCTCGATCCGAGTGAACATACTCAGGCATTCCAAAAATAGAGAACAAGTGAGACAGACATTTTACGACAGTTTCTGCATCTATATTACTACAAGGATAAGCAAAAGGAAAGCGTGAGTATTCGTCTACTATAGTTAAAATGTATTTGTTACGAGTGGCAGAGGGCAAAGGACCTTTAAAATCTATATTTAATCGCTCCAAAGGACGAGTGGCTTTAACGAGCACAGATTGTAAAAGCTTACCAAATCTCGGCTTACATTCAGCACAAATAGGACAGCTAGCGGTTACATTTCTCACATCGTCAACCGAAAACGCCAGATTTCTACTCCTTACAGAAGTGGATCATCTATCCGCGATGGTGGATACGCATTAAGCAGAGTAAATCTGTTAATCGTCTGTGAATAGTCAATAACCATTCTCTTCTTATGCCTTTCATTGGCAACAACTACCACTTGGGCTCTCCATGGGGAGGTACTGCTCTCAATAATGCCTTCAGCCAACATCCTACGTATTTCTGAATCAATGAACTGTTTTTCAGCTACATTGTACCTGCGAGATTTAGTAACTACAGGTTTACATTCAGGTTTGAGATTCACAAAAGGCGAAGGAGGTGTTACCTTTAGAGCAGTCATTCCACAAACACATAATTGTTCCTTAGTTCCACCGAAGTTCAATTGAACTGAATCATGGTAGTTCAGGAAATCGTGTCCCAGTATCACATCCGAACACAGATTAGGTAAGACTGATAACCTTACGTTCTCATACTTACTGCCGTATACTACAAGATCCACCTGACAAAACCCTAGTGTCTCAGTAGTGAAGGCAGTAGTAGCCATAGTAACCTTACCCACTCCGGGACACACACAAGGCTTTAACCTATTCACAGTATTTAGGGATATATAATTATCTGTACTTTCTGTGTCCACAAGTGCATCCACTTCACTATCATTTAAAGTGACCTTCATCATAGCTTTAGAAAGACCGTGTGGAGAAGTTGACGCAGTGGCGAGAACCGGGCCGGCAGTCGAACCTCGACATACTTTAGCAAAATGTCCTTGTCTTCCACACTTATTGCACTTTGCCAGTCGAGCAGGACACACCGAGCGAGGATGTCTATAGTTTCCACAAAAGTAACATTTCTGCTGGTTGTTTCTACTCTCGCTTGGGTGGACGATACACGGTCCTTAGGAGCAGCCCCACACTGGTTTATGTCGACTATAGGTTTATTTTGTGTCTCACTTTCTATCACTGTAACAGCATTAAATGAAGGCAATAAAGAAGAGTATGATTCACTACTCTTCTGAGCGAGATCCAATGCCAGCGCTTGATCATAAGCAGTTTGAAGTTCCAAAGTTTTGTTTTCGAGCAAGCGCTGTCTTATACCTGCGGATCTCAAACCACCGATAAATGCATCACGAATCGCTTCCTCCTTATACTGTTCTGCACTCACAGATTTAAAGTTACAATCATTACTTAACTGCTTAAGCGCTTGGAGAAACCCGTCTAGTGATTCACCAGACTGCTGTTTGCGGTTGCTAGTATGTGGCGGGCGAACACTTCGTTTTTCGGTTTCACGTACACCTTTACCAGTGAAGCTATTGCCGAATCATAATCACTACAGTCGGCAATGAGCTCATACACACGTGGCGACACATAATTGATGAGAATATTCAAGTTGTTCGGCTGGCGTTCCTCAATGGACCTCAGAAAGTTGTCAGTGCTTCCACTCCCTCGCAGACTCGCTGGAGTTAGGGTCGGCCTCAAACCTCTCAGGCCGTAGAAACTTGTCCATTGTTTTTTCTTTGTCGAATAAATTGTAGTGAAAGTCAGCGTTGCCTTAACATAAGGTTTATTCGACGAAGAAATCCATATCTGGAAACAAATACAAACAATAGCATGTATCACCAACAAGTAACAAATAAAACAGTAGTATACAATATCATTAACAATATCATTAACAATATCACCCCAACAAATATACCAAACACTTCAATATGCATATACTAACCTGTACAGTAGCAGTGGACAGACTGACTACCATCCGGCAGACAAGCAGTGTGAGGTCGACTCTGATACGAGCTCGGATAATACATCCTAGCTTAAACTCAAAACAATGTAACCCTTCAAACCACACGATTAACAATAGTATATGAACTCGGATGAAACAATAATAACGAAACAACCATTCACTCACTATCCACTCACCACAATATATATATATATATATATATATATATATATATATATATATATATATATATATATATATATATATATATATATATATAAATATATATATATATATATATATATATATATATATATATATATATATATTTATTTATTTATTTATTTATATATATATATATATATATATATATATATATATATATATATATATATATATATACATATATATATATATATATATATATATATATATATATATATATATATATATATATATGTATAAACGTAACATAATCAAACACAAATTGAATGATTTTGGTATGAAAGTAATTCAAGGCGCTTCTTCAATATGCAGCAGTGTTCGTCTCCTATACACAACCCTAGAAAGTGCAAAACAATATTTCGAATAAAAAAGATTCGATATATATACAATGGACTCTGTCATTTATTCTCTTTACCCTTACAGGTATCGTGGGTGCGCGGCTCAGACATTCGTCTCCTCACCAGCGGTTACATCACCTATACCTCCGATTCCCGTTTCGTGGCAATCAACCCGTCGAGAAGCAAACAATGGATCCTAAAGATACATTACGTACGCAAGAGTGATGCAGGATCTTATTTGTGCCAGGTGTCTACAACACCTCCCATCACTCTTATTGTCTACCTCACCGTCGAAGGTAAATATACGCTGCTCATCACATGTGTCTGTACCTATAATTTCGACTTCCATCATCTTAATACATCTACGTTTCACTAATTTGTCCTTCATCAGTAAACCATTAAAAGTTTATTTGTTGCATATGCTCATATATTCCTTAGAGCCACATGAAGATGATATTATGCCGTCAGTAAACGGACAATCGTCCGTGTAATACAAAATGTATACAAGTTGAATCATGGATTCATGAGACTCACTGCGTATGAAGCGATATGATCTGTGTTTGCATTTATTAGCGACATAAGAACAATTGATAAGTAGGTGATGTAGAATGAACAAAGAAAACATGTAATTTTTTTACTGAAAAAATTGCCTGAAATCTGTTCTGACTTATTCTGTAGATGTGGACTTTTTTCTTTCTCTCTCTCTCTCTCTCTCTCTCTCTCTCTCTCTCTCTCTCTCTCTCTCTCTCTCTCTCTCTCTCTCTCT
>JAXIVD010000404.1:10000-20000 GCA_036785275.1 Cancer borealis
GCAAAGATTGCTGTATCATCGGCAAAAACAAGATCAGTGATCTTGGTATTGCCAAAAGATGCTCTTTAGTGACTTTAGTCTACAGCTCTGCCCAGTACCCGGTCCATACATGTATTGAAAACTGATGCAGCAAGGATGCATCGCTGCCTCATTCCTGTATTCAAAGAAAAGAGTCTGGACACGCCCTCAGTCCCCTCGCCAACAACACACACACACACACTTTAAAGCACTCTCAGTCCCAAAGTACAAGCCTGTTTATAGACTAATAATCCCAACGAAGGCAAAGAAGATCCCGGAGTGCCTCGCGATGCACTGAATCAAACGCATTTTTGAGATCGACATAGACTTTTTTTTTTATTAAAAGGGCACTGGCAAAGGGTAAAAATAAATACGTTGAAAAATAATCCCGCTTGTCACCAGACCCTGTAAAGAAGATAGTAGGAGAAAACTAAGCAAGGGTTGGATTTTCAATTAACATTAGAGATGTCTTGACACACCTCTTTTGAAAGAGTTTAAGTCATAGGCAGGTGGAAAAAACAGACAAAGGAAAAGAGTTCCAGAGTTTACCAGTGTAAGGGATGAAAGAGTGAAGATACTGTTTAACTCTTGCATTAGGAAGATGGACAGAATAGGGATGAGAAGTAGTAGAAAGTCTTGTGCACCGAGGCCGCGATAGAAGTAAAGGCATGCAATTAGCAAGTTCAGAAGAGCAGTCAGCATGAAAATAGCAGTAGAATATAGATAAAGATGCAACCTTGCTTCGGTGACTAAAAAATTCAAGACAATAAGTTAAAGCAGGAGAGTTGATGAGACGAAAAGCTTTAGACTCCACCCTGTTTAGTAAGGCTGTGTGAGTTTAATCCCTCCAGACATGAGAAGCATACTCCATACATGGGCGGATAAGGCCCCTATACAGAGCAAGCAGCTGAGACAAAAGAAAAAAATGGACGCAGACGCCATAAGACATCTAACTTCTTGGAAGCTGATTTAGCAAGAGTAGAGATATGAAATTGCCAGTTTAGATTTTTAGTAAAGGATAGACCGAGTGTGTTTAATGTGGAGGAGAGAGGAAGTTGAGTGTCATTGAAGAAGAGGGGATAGTTATCTGGAAAGTTAGGTTGAGTATATAGTTGTAGAAATTAAATATTGAACCAGGCTTGTTCTGGCCTAATCAGAAACTAGTGAAAGATCAGAAAGGAGGCGTCCTATAGCATCTCGCCCTGAATCATGTAATTCTTGTTGTGTTAGGCGTCTGTTGTACGACGTTTAAAAATGCAGAGGAGTGGATAGGGCATTGAGTCAGATTTAGGAGATCATTGATGAATAATGGAAAGAGAGTGGATGATAGGATAGAACCCTGAGGAGCATCCCTGTTGATTGTTTTAGAGGAAGAACAGTGACCGTCCACTACAGCAGCAATACAACGGTCAGAAAGGAATTGGAGATTAAGGTACAGAGAGAAGGATAAAATCGGTAGGAGGTGGGTGGTTGTTTTCGATATGTCAAGACCGACAGCAAAAGCTTAACCAAAGTCCCTAAAAGAGGATGACCAGGATTTAGTTAGGAAAGCAAGAAGATTACCAGTAGATCGGCCTTTACGGAAACCATACTGGCAATCAGAGAAAAAGTTGTGAGCTGACAAATGCTTTATTATCTTCTTATTAACGACAGACTCAACACCTTTAGAAAGACAGGAAATCAAAGCAATAGGGCGGTAGTTAGAAGGATTGGAGCGGTAAGCCTTTTTACGGACAGGTTGGATAAGAGAAAACTTCCAGCAAGAAGGATAGACAGAAGTTGAGAGACATAGGCGAAAGAGTTTGACCAGCAGGGAGCGAGTTCGGAAGCACAGTTTTTTTGAGAACAACAGAAGGGACTCCATGTGGACCGTAAGCCCTCCAAGAATCAAGGTCAGAGAGAGAATGGAAAACGTCATAATGAAGTATTTGAATTCTAGGGATGAAGTAGTCAGAAGGTAGGAAGAATATGCCCAGTATCATCCAAAGTAGAGTTGGTAGCAAAGGTTTGACCGAAGAGTTCACCTTTAGAGAAAGAACAGCTGTGGAGCCATCTGGTTGAAGTAAAAGAGGGAAAGATGAAAAAGTAAAATTGTTCGAGATATTATTGGCTAGATGCCAGAAATCACGAGAAGAGTTAGAATTTGAAAGATTTTGACATTCTCTATTGATGGAATAGTTTTTAGTAAGTTGGAGAATAGATTTGCCATGATTACGGGCAGAAATATATAGGGCATGAGTTTCAGCAGATGGATGGTTACGGTACCGTTTGCAAGCCGCCTCTCTATCTTTAACAGCACGAGAACAAGCAGCGTTCAAGCAGGGTCTTTAAGCTTTATAAGGAATGTATAACTCCATGCAAGAGACAATCACCTCTGTTTTGCGCTCGGCACAAAGAGAAGGATCTCTGACATGGAAGCAATAATCATCCCAAGAAAAATCAGAATAGTACTCCCACATACAGAGATGATATGTCAGAAGCATCTCCCCTTAGACGGGTCCTGAGGCTGCACTGGAGTGATAGAATAGGTAATGAAAATAAGATTGTGATCGGAGGAGCCCAGTGGAGAGGAAAGTTTAACAGAGTAAGCTGAAAGGATGGAGGTTCAGAAAAGATCAAGAATGTTGGGCGTGCCTCCATGGCGGTCAGGGATACGGGTAGGGAACTTCACCAACTGCTCTAGGTCATGAAGGATACCAAAGTTGAAGGTTTGTTCACCAAGTTTGTCAGTAAAAAAAGATGAAAGCCAAAACTGGTGGTGAACAGAAATTCCCTAAAATGGAGATCTCAGTATAAAGAAAATGAGATAGGATGTACTCCAGTTTGGAAGTAAATTAGTCATCCCTTGTCAAAATGCTATGATACGATCAATTGTTGACGTACCAGGTGTACGTCCTGAATATTCAGGTTTCTGATATTTCAGCAAGTGCCTGCAAATTTGCATTAGTAACCGATGGGCGAGCACCTTGCCTAGTACGCTCATAAGTGTTATCCAAAGGTAGTTGTTGCAGTCCTGACGGTACCATAGTCCTTTCCAGATATGGACGACCAACCCTCTTTTCTGTTAGTCTATTTTTCCCTTTCATTTGTGTTTTTAGTATCTCACTTGAAGGTTAAAAAATAGGTTATCAGGAGACAATATAAATTTAATCCAGATTTTCACAGACATTTGACTGACTCCAAGGGCAGTAAGACAGACCTCCCGTGACGCTCTTGGCCACTCAGAGTTGCCACGCAGGATTTGCATGTTGAAATAATATGTGCATTTCACACATTAGCACTTCACTCAGCTACACATTTACTGTGTTCACACAGTCCATATACATTTCACTAAAAGGGTTTTACATAATGAGTGGGCCACTAAACTATAAATCTATCAATAGTTGTGTCCTATCACCCATTCTTTTCTTATTATTCATCAATGACCTCAATCTTACTCAGTGTCCTATCCATTTATATGCTGATGACTATACTGTTCAGAAGCCAATCCTTAAGGTAGGTTGGGGTTAAAGGGCAGGCCCGAAGAATGTAGATCCTTTTACTGAGAGACTGAGTAAACGTACAAGGGTTGTTTACCAAGAGTAGCCGGGCAGACTGAGGATGCGCTGGCTGGCAGCGCGGGGCAGAGGGAGTTGAATTGCCGGTTAGTGCATAACCATGCAGTGATACAAAGGGGCAACATGAATACTGAATAATACCCAACATAAAATACATGGAAATATCCTACAGCTCCTTTCCCTTTTCACGCTCAAAACCTGCGGGTTTTTGAGTGGACGTTTTGGCCTCTATACAAGGCAAACGGCGATGCTGGACGGGCTTGGACGACTCTTGGTCCGAAGGCGTACTGTCCATGTCCGGAGGGCTGTCGGGTTGGGGAAAAGTCGGCCGAAGGAAACGGAGGTTCCTCTACCAAATCGGGCCGCTGGGCATCCAGATGAGTTAGTCACGGGAGTTGCCTATACCCATAACTGTGCCAACCTTGTCCCACCGCTTTGTAGTCGGGTCATGGATACGGGCCATATAACCCACCAAGAGCGGTGCAAGAGGTTTAGCGTGGGCGTCGTACCGTTCTGTGGCGTCGCAAAGACGGGTAGCGGCTCGACAGTCACAGCTCTCGGCCCTAGCTTGCCACTGCTGCTGGAAGACCTTGGCATGGGCAGGAACACAGGAACGAAGGTGACCGTAGAGCACCTGAGCTGGTGAATGACTAGTGTGGTTTGGGGTGTTCCGGAGCTAAAGGAGGCCTCTGTCGAATGCTTCACAGTCAAGGTTTCCTGAGGGGGCCACCTTCTGGATGAGATGCTTCACCGCTTTTACAGCGGACTCGGAGTGGCCATTCGACTGTGAGTAGTGGGGCGTCGAAAAGTTGCGTCGTACTCTCCAGCGTTCGAGACGTCGTCAAAGGCTGGTCTTCCTCGGCCAAAGGAACCTACCGATAGCCGCAAAAAGCATCTATGGTGGTGAAGTACTGGCCCTGTGGGGAGACTCTTCGTGTAGCTGGAAATGGCATAGGTGAAGGGTGAGCGGGACGTGAAACCTGGCTGTTGAGCCTGGACAGGTCCGTGGTGATTCGTACACCGCCATTAGCCTTCGCCACGACGACCATAGGATGGCACCAAGGAGATGGGTCGTCGCCAGCAGGTGCGATGACGCCTTGGGAGACCATACAGTCTAGCTGAGCCTTCACAGGGTCCTGGTAAGCAAGGGGAATCAGGCGTTGGTTGCAAATGGCAAAGGGCTGTGCGTCATGGATGTGCGTCGTGGATGCACATTGGCGGATCTGCCATGGGCTTCAACGGTACATCCCGTAGGTCCTCCTTCTTCACCAACACGTCTGCAAACTCCTTAAGGAAGTTTTCCTTGGCAGCTTCAGGGGATGTGGTGTCCGATAGTTGAAATAGCGGCGCTGCGACCTGGGGTGGAAAGGCTTCGACACTTGACTATCCGCAGCTCTACATGCTTCCCTCTGGTCTGGCGCCCGTCGAACTTTTCACCCTGGTGCTGGTCCTGATCTGCTGCGGGAAGTTCTCTGGCACTATACACAAGTCTCGGCAATGCTCCCAGGATAACAGAGGTGAACCCAAGTAGCTCTGTACGTCGACCCAACCGGTGAAAAAACGATCACCATAGGTGAACTCAGCTTGGAAGGAGCCCAAGGCAGCCGGCATTTTAGAGCCGTCAGCGTTGTAGTAAGTCAAGGTTGGGCGCGGGTCGAGGTCGGACTGGGAAAATCTTAGGCTCTTGAGGTGCTGTAGACCTATCATCGTAGAGTCCGCACCAGTGTCAGGTATCATCTCAATGTTTCCCAACACTCCCGCGTGCGTGACAACACTGATGGTGGGAGTAGGCGTTGGCCTCTCACATGCTGCCGAATCGACGCGCCTTAAGCTGGCTTGCTGCTTTGGAGGCTTGGGATTTCCAAGGGGTAACTGAGCTCTCACTACATGTCCCCTGCTTCATGTTCTTGGACTTAGAATGTTACTTTGGTTGCAACTTTCTGCACATCTAGTCAAAGTGCCCATACCTGTTGCATACCCTGCACTGGGCACTCAGGACTGGGCAGCCTTGTGTGTGGGTCCAATGGCTAGTTTTGCCACAGTAGGAGCACGTTCTTTCTGTGGTAGGACAACCGTTGGGGCCGTGCTGCTGTTTCCCACATCTCTTGCAGGAAGATGAAGTTTTAGCAGCCGGACGTGCCTCTGTCTTCGCTTTGTGGGCCGCTCTCTTCCCCGTTTTGTACTGGGATACAGCTCTTGCAGCTGGCAGAAGCGGAAGCAGAAGCGGTTGATCTCGTAGCCTCGTGAGAACGGCATGTCGTCACCACATGTCCAAGTGTGCAGGAGGCGTTCAGGGCGATGATCTTCTGCACCAGTTCTTCGTCGTTGACGCATGTGAGGATGCCGTGCTTGAGCCAGGATACCTTGCGGTCAGCGTTGTCGCCTTAGCAGACGTTTCTCTCCTCTGAGAGGCCATTTAGCCTGACGAAGAAGTCGGCAAAGATTTCTCTTGCAGCCTGCTTGCAACTGGTAAACGCTCGTCTTCGGAGTGTTTCGTTGCTGGAGTCCTTGACATGCTTTTGGAAGATGTCGAGTATAGCTTCGACGAAAGAGTTGGAGTCTGGAGGCACTTGTAGCGTGTGTTCCAGCACTCTTTGGGTCTCCAATGACAAGCACATCCTAAGCTGGATCAATTGTTTGGGATTAGGCAGGCTGGCTAGATCCACCATCGTCGCGTAGTTCTTTCACTGTCGTCGCCACTCTCTGAAGTTCTGGAAGGTAGCGTCAAGAGAAAGTGGAGGGGGCGAATGAACAGCTGGTTTGGATGCAGACGAAGCAACTGAGGTGGTTGAGGAGGCCATGCCCGATGACGTGAGACCCGGCGCGGTACCAGCACTTGGTGACGTTGGGGGAGGTTGAGTGAAGGGAGTGTTGGCCTTGCCAATAACGCTTAGAAGCGTGCAGAGTCTTCTTGACGCTGTTGCTCCCTTTCTATTCGCTGTCTTGGCTTCATCCTTCCTTTCAACGCGTCCTGCGTCGTCACGTTCGTCATCCATGTGTGAAGTGAACACAAGTCCATATTTTGGGGGACTGGCGTCGTATCAGTGACGGGGGATGGGAGGCGGATGGGTGAGTAATTGCGGGCAGGTGAGGAATGGCGTGTGGTCATCTCTTCCACTTCACGGGAATCGCTGGATTGCACACACTTCTGTCCTTTCTTCGGCATCACGCCTTTAACAAAAGGAACAAGGTGTACGAGTCTGCTTCATCAAGGTATTGGTGATAAAGCCCTATCCCACTGACGCCCGGTAAAGGCCGAATCAAGCCGAACTGGGTTAGTACGATACGCCCATGGAAAATTCACCATTTGTCGGTGACTACCGTGCGCACAATGTGCTACACCGGCACGCACCGGGTAGCGGCCAAAAAAGTTATTGTCGACAATAACTTTTTTCCGCGAGCTGCCGGTAAAATTTACATCGCGCTTTACCGTGGTTACACGGTACTAAGTGCGTCGTCACCGTGTCCCTGCCAGGCAAGCACTGTGCACTTTGCTAGCTAAGACGAGACTGAAGCGAGTCGGACTCGGAGGCTCCTCCCATCCGAGGCAGTTTATATTAGGCGTTTACATGTAATGTCAAGACCACTTGCCAAGATGCAATGACTAGGCAAATTCTGACCAACATATCGCAAACACTTTCATGATACGAATTTCTGCGTTTGCGAGTGTTTGGCCTCTGGTCATGTAACCAATCATAATTCATTCAACTTCAGAACTTCATTTATGAAGACACTCAACGGGATAATATTTCGATTCAATAAGAGGAAGGTAAGACGTTAAAGACCATAACAGTTGTAGAAAATTATAAGATTTATAATATATATGTTGTTTTTTATATAAAAGTTAACCAAAAACAAGCATAAAGCTTGAAATATATTAGGGAAGTATTGAAAATAACGAAATATGGGCCCTCTGCGTGGGTGGAGCGAAGCGGATGTGTGTGTTTTCATGAGAATGAATCTGGGTATATATTTCGAATAAATCAGAGGAAAGTAAGATGTTTGAGACCATTATAGTTGATCATATACATAAGAGTTATATTATATATATTGCTTTTAATATAGAAGAACACCAGAGACAAGCAAAAAGATTGTAATATATTAGAGAATTGTAGAAAATAACGAGATGTGGCATTCAAACCTGTGTGGGTGTTGATGTTTCAATGCATTATGTGGTTGTGGCTTCGACATACAATTGTTCCCTTTTTCCAATTAATAAGTAAAAAGCATATTATATTGTTTACAATTATTTTCATCAAATTAAAGTAAGAAATAAGATGTTTGTATATTGCACACAAATATGTAAGCAAAAGAAAATTTAGACAATGAAGACAGATCCAGTTTCGAACACAATAATTTCACTTGGAGTCCGCACTCCAGATACGAAGGCCGGGCCCGCGTCACCTCCTCAGTCCTGGGCCCGTAGCAGGCAGCACTCAAGTCTAGCCAATGCCATTTGTGAAGACATCCAGTGCTCACACACACACACACACACACACACACACACACACACACACACACACACACATATATACACACTCTCATACACACACACACACACACACACACACACACACACACACACACACACACACACACACACACACACACACACACACACACACACACACACACACACACACACTCTCATACACACAAACACACTCATACACACACTCATACACACACACACACACACACACACACACACACACACACACACACACACACACACACACACACACACACACTCATACACACACACACACACACACACACACACACACACACACACACACACACACACACACACACACACACACACACACACTCATACACACACACACTCATACACACACACACACACACACACACACACACACACACACACACACACACACACACACACACACACACACACACACACACACACACACTCATACACACACACACACACACACACACACACATACACACTCATACACACACTCAGACACACACACACACACACACACACACACACACACACACACACACACACACACACACACACACACACACACACACACACACACACACACACACACACATCTTGCTGCTACTGGTAAGGTGATCTGAATACGACGATAGATGGACATATTGTGGGCTTAGGACGAGTGTGGAGGGTGCTGTAGTTTCAATACAGAATCAGCAGGATATACATTTCGAATAACTAAGATGAAAGTAAGATGTTTGAGATCATGACAGTTGTTGAAATACATAACGTTTACATTATTAATGTTGTTTTTAATATAACAGAAATCCGCAAACAAGCATAATGATTGTAATATATAAGGGAATTTGTACTACATAGCGAGATGTTGGCTTCTATCTTAGGTAGAGTCAAGGGTGGAAGTGGTGCAGAATATACGGAGAAACCATGATATCTATTTCGAATAAATCTGAAGAAATTAAGATGTTTGAGATCATTTCAGTGCTTATAATTTAAAATATGTATATAATATATGTCGCTTTTAATATAAAAGAATACTAAAAACAAGCATTAAGATTGAAATATATTAGGAAAATTGTGGCAACACCAACCAAGACATTTCTCCTTAAAATCGTTTTCGTGAAAACAAGGCAAGACATTACGAAGTTTGGCGATACATGTAAACGCCTTAAGTGTACGTTCACCCACTTGTCAGCAGGGGTCCGGGGGAGTCCGGTGTCGAAGGAAATTCAGTCCCCCAGGAAGAAACACATTCCCTCCGACACCGGCAGCGTCAAAACTCTCATACCGCATCTCACTCACTCGTCTCTCAGTCTCTGGGGCTCAGCTGCACAGTTGCTGCATACTGAGCCTCAGCCTCAGGCTAAGGCTCAGTATGTACCAACTGTTTGAGGAGGATGGGTCTCTCTCTCTCTCTCTCTCTCTCTCTCTCTCTCTCTCTCTCTCTCTCTCTCTCTCTCTCTCTCTCTCTCTCTCTCTCTCTCTCTCTCTCTCTCTCTCTCTCTCTCTCTCTCTCTCTCTCTCTTTTTTCCACGCGTCATCCCACCAGTCCTTGACGGCGATGGCGACCTCTCTTCCCCTACACAGCAAGATCGCCTGGGCTGGCCAAGCTGATTTCCCTGGTGCTAGATATTGTTGTGTATATAGCTACTCTATATGTGACAAGCCTGTGACTTCCTGTACGGAGGAAGACTGCCCTAACTCAGCGTGCCGAGAGTGTTTCTCAAACGCCGACTTCAACTCCTCTCAAACAGCGGACATAAGGGTCGCACGTGGTTTCTCTCGGCCTGTCACGTATGAGGTGACTCCACCCGCCATCTCAGAGTCTGTAGAGGCCAACAGTGAGGACGCAACTGACGTGCAGGAGGAAGAGACGGAAGAAGACGTCATACAACACCTTCTCTCCACTTCCACCAAAAAAGAACTTGCTACA
>JAXIVD010000404.1:25000-140000 GCA_036785275.1 Cancer borealis
AGGGAACAGTGTATTATAGCTAGAAATAGGGCCAACAAGATACTGGGATTTATTAATAGGTGTGTGACAAATAGGAGTTCTGAGGTCATTCTGAGGTTGTATTTAGCGTTAGTCAGACCCCACCTAAATTGTGCAGCTCAATTTTGGTCCCCTTATTATAGGAAGAATATAGGCTCCTTGGAGGCAGTTCAGAGAAGAATGACCAATATGATTCAGGGGCTGAGAAATTTACCCTACAAAGATAGGTTAAAACGTCTTAATCTCCACTCCCTAGAGAGGAGGGCAAGAGGGCATATGATTGAGGTTTTCAAATGGATAAAAGGAATTAATAAGGGAAACATTGATCAGGTTTTAGAATTTAGTAGCCAGGACACGTGGAAATGGGTACAAGCTAGAAAAAACTTAGATTCAGGACAGACATAGGTAGATATTGGTTCACAAACAGAGTCGTGAACGATTGGAATAGGCTGGATAGACACGTAGTAAGTGCTGAGTCAATAGGTAGCTTTAAAAGACGGTTGAATGAGATTATGGATAGGGATGACAGGTGGGATGGCTAAATATTGGATTATTCCAAGAGGGGGGACAAGGAACAGCCTCGTGTAGGTCATTAACTGGCCTCTTGCAGTCTCCTGATTTCTTATGTTCTTATGTTCTTATGTTTGTTTGTTTTTCGTGTTGAGATGATCAGCTGACTGATCCAAGATGGCGGCACACCCTTTTCGTGAGCATCCTTATCGCCGTAGAAAAATAAATTGCTGATTAACATTTAATGGAGTCTGGAGCAATTATAGCCGCAGTAAATGCAGTATTTGGGTGGCAAGATATGAAGAGATAAAAGAAGCCGTAAACTCCTGTGAGCGTGGTGATATTGCTGGCTGCTAAATTTCTAGTTCCTCACAATGCACTTGGATGTAAATAACACACTTTTCGTATAAAAATTTATCCATTTGGAACGATTTTGACATTCATTTTCGTCGCAAATGCATATATAATAAGACAACCTCATCAATCCCTAACAATACTGGGGACCTGTGGGAATGCGAGGTTCTGGGGGAAGACAAAATACAACGATTGATAGTAAGTAGTTTGATATTTCTGCATAACTACTGCTTCGACGATATCGATATAAATATGAAGTCGTACATACTATACATAGTGTACTCAACACATCTGTAAAGGTTTCAGGCGGTGCTAACCACTATTTAGCTGGTAAAAGCATCTTTCAAGTTATGTTAGGTTAGGTTATAGGGTAGAATTTTACGTCTTCACCATTATGGCGTCTATTTACGAAATAAAATGTCTGCAACTCGTCCAATGTCCTACTTTTGTTCATAGAGAACATTTGATAGCTTATAAATTAACCTAGGTTAAGATTCGGAAGACGACCCAGTCTTTTTATGACAAAGCAATTTTTTCTGATAAATTTTGATGTGTTTTGAATTAATCTGATGTTTGTTCGTTATGCCAGGCAATTTTTTTCCCAAAGGTAAAAATTCCCACAAAAAGGTCAGAATAATTCAAAACCATGAAAATCAATAAGAAAAAAATTTCTTTAAGTAAACCTAAACAAACCTAATTAAACCCAAACTAAACCAATCAAATCTAATTAAACCTAATCTAACCTATCAGAACAATTATCTGAGGTTGAATTAGCAGTGCATTATAAAGATAACGAGATATCGAGTGTGTCATCTTACGATTCTTTACCTGGTTTGGTTAAGTAAGGTTAGATTTAGTTAGGTTAGATTAGGTTTAATTAAGTTTGCTTAGGTTTAGTTAAAGCAATTTTTCTCCTATTAATTTTGATGGTTGTAAATTAATCTGACTTTTTTGTGGCAATTTTTACATTGGGCAAAAAAATTGTCTGGCATAACAAACAAACATCAGATTAATTCAAAACACATCAAAATCTATCAGAAAAATATTGCTTTGTCCAAAAAACAGACTGGGTCGTCTTCCGATTCTTTATCTGAACCTAACATAACATAACCTAAATTAACCAAACCTTAACCTACATTGACAAATATCAGAACGTTGTTCAAACGAAACGAAACTTTACTTTTCGAAGAGGTCTCACAGAAAACATTGAATATCTCACAAACTAAGAATTTGCGACGGAATTTGAATGAAGAAAACCTTTTCAAAATGGAAAAGGTAATGCAAAAATACAACCCAGAATTTTCTAGAGCATTCTGATGAAAATGTAATATAATACCGGTTATGGTTAGGTTACGTTAGGTTATGGCTAAATTAGGTTTGGTTAGGTACGGCTTGGCTCGGTTATATAAGCTTTTTATATTTCATTACCCAAACGTTAGGCATTTCACTTTATATTTTTTTCCGGATTGCCCTATTATAGCCTGAATCTAGGTAAATTTCTCGAAGCCAATTGCTCGACAGTAAATTGCTCAAGAAATATTTTCTCGAACTATCAATTGCTCAACAGTAAATTGCTCAAGAAATAATTTCTCGAACTATCTTTTGCTCGACAGTAAATTGCTCAAAATAATAACCTAACCTAACCTAAATAGAAATGTACCCGTTCTTGATTCTAATGTTTCAATTAACAATAATAAGGTTATATTTTTTAATCTTATTTTTGGATATTATTCATTAAACCACTTTATTTTTTAGAGCAATCTGCCTTTCGAGCAATTGATTGTTGGAAATGTCATTTTTTGACCAATTTATTGTCGCGCAATTGATTTAAAAAAATTTAACCGATACCTTAAGATCTATAATTGATTATAATAACGAGCACCACCTGAAACCTTCACAGATGTGTTAAGTACACTATGTATAGTATGTAGGACCATATTTGTATTGATATCGTCCGACCAGTAGTTATGTAGATTTACCAGCAGTTTCGAGTAGGTACATTGAATGAGCTTTATGTTTTCATATATATGTTTTCTAAGTGGAAACAGAAGGATTACGTTACCCAGGTGGTCCCAGCATTGTACATCCTTTTTGACAACTCACCCAGTCTTTTCAGGTGTTCAAACCATCTGAGTATTCATATAAAATTATTGTTGTAATTTACTTTAAAAATAATGTCTTTTTAGGTAAACATGATAGAAATTTATTGACTTGTAATTACAATAGATTAGATCTTAGATTATAAGCCAACATTCAAGACATAAACCCATATACATCAATGAATACATGTATGTAGAAAAGTATGTACGTACATGCTTGAGAGACTGGACTGTGTAAAAATTGAAAATTAAAGTAGCTCAGGAATAATATGGAGATAACATTAGTGTCTTCTCCCGAGGTTAATACTTACATGTCAGATATGATTTAGGTATTTTCCTATCAAGTCTGTTATTTTATGTCGCCTCTGTCTGTATATAGACAGTTAGGTACAGTAGGTGTTGTGTTATTAATAGATAGTGGGGTCTTAGGGCGTTTCTTGACCATCTGTTGTAAGACGAATTCCTTATTATCGAGACGGCGATATTAAACAACGTCTTACTTCATCATTTATACGAATATATTGACTGCACTGTTTTAATTACTTATTCTACAACTTCAAAAGATCTTAGTGCATTGTTACTGGGTGATCCTCAGTCTCTGACTGATAAGAAAATTAGCTTAAACATCTCCGACAGTGGAAATCTAAGATTCTGCGGCTAAAATGTAAACAAACAATCTCCCAGTCCCAGTCGAAGTCCCCTCGGCTGATGCTCTGAGAGCATCAGCCGACATATCGATGGTGAGCGGAGCCATCGATGCTCGGCTTGAGAAACGCGGCATTGTGATTGGCTAAGCTCGGCTCATGATCCTTGCGGGAGTTGCCATTGAACGGAGGACTTGAGTGTCGGGACGTGAGAGGAGGAGGAGGAGGTGTTGGTGTACCTGCGGGCACACACCGTACACAAATTGGGCTAGTCTGTCACGGTAGACGCTGAATTTGGATTTCTTAAAAATCGGGACGCACCGGCTAAGATCGTGCCCGACCGTACTCTGTGGGACACGGGCTTAACAGAGGTAACAGAGTTTGTACAGTGCTAACAGTGAAGAGTGAGTAGTGGGTAAATATGTGGAGCGTATTGGTCTGGCAACTAGACAGCCAGCTGGGTGCTAGCCGCTTGTCGTGGCCGACTGGCCGTGCTGCCAGCGGGCGGCGGGCAGACGGGGCAGTAGCAGTATCCTTGTGACTTTCGTAGAGGGAGAGTGTATTCACTATTCCGCTTGCCTTTCTCTTATGCGAAGCGTAACGATGCCCAGCTTGTGACACACTTATTTACATACGCAAAGTCACAGACACTACGCTACTATTCCTAACCACACTAGAACACTGCACTGCACTGAAAACGAGCCACTGTTTACCTAATGCGTTGAAGCGGGAACCGGGAAGATGATTTGAGGCGTTTACATGTGTGACCAAACTTCCTAATGTTTTGAATTGTTTTCGTGAACATGATTTTAAGGAGATGGTCAAGTGTGGTGCTGCTACAATTTTCCTGATATATTTCATTCTTAATGCTTGTTTTTAGTTTTCTTATATATTATAAGCGACATATACCTTTTAAATTATACCCACTGTAATGGTCTCAAACATCTTACTTTCCTCTAATTTACTCGAAATAGATATCATGATTTTCTCCGTAAGAAACCACGCTCCTCTCGCTCTGCATCCAGAGGCTCGGGGAGACAGCCTCGCGGGCACTGTGTGAGGACGTGATGTTTTATGTTTGATCTTGGATCTGCCTTCATTATTCAAACTCTTTCTATGGCTTAAATATTTTTGTGCAATATTCAAACATCTTATTTCTTAATTTAATTTTATGAAAAATTTTCAACAATATAATATGCTTTTTACTTATCATTTGAAAAAAAAGTAAACAATTATCCGTCGAAGCCACAACCACATAATGCATTAAAACATCAACACTCACACAGGACTGAATGCCACATATCGTTATTTTCTACAATTCTCTAATATATTACAATCTGTTTGCTTGTCTTTGGTGTTCTTCTATATTAAAAGCAACATATATGATATAAATCTTATGTAGACGATCAACTATAATGGTCTCAAACATCTTACTTTCCTCTGATTTATTCGAAATATATATCCTGATTCTTTGTCATGAAAGCACACACATCCGCTTTGGTCCACCCACGCAGAGGCCCACGTCTCGTTATTTTCAACAATTCCCTAATATATTTCAAGCTTTATGCTTGTTTTTGGTTTTATTTTATATCAAAAACAACATATATACTATAAATTTTATGTATTTCAACAACTGTTATGGTTTCAAGCGTCTTACTTTCCTCTTATTTATTCGAAATATTATCCCGTTGATTGTCTTTCTGGATGAAGTTAGGAAGTTGCTGTGCCCTGATTGGATGTTTGATCACAGGACAAATGCAGAAATTGGTATTTTGGGAGGATTTGCCAAAATCTGGTTCATACTTGCTCAGATTTTGCTTGTTATCAAGTCGACTTGACATTACATGTAAACGCCCTTGGATGCCGAGTCGCTGGTGTTGGCGGCAAAACTCTCTTCACACTCCTCCAGTAGCTTGTAGAAAGGGGTCTTCTCAGAACTAGCTCACTGCGCCAATCCTTAACGTAGATTGGGGTTAAAGGACAGGCCCGAAGAATGTAAATCCTTTTACTGAGAGACTGAGTAAAAATACAAAGGATGTTTATAAAGAGTAGCTGGGCGGACTGAGGATGCGCTGGCTGGCAGCGCGGGACGGAGGGAATTGAATTGCCGGTTAGTGCATAACCATGCAGTGATACAAAGGGGCAAAATGAATACAGAATAATACCTAACATAGAATACATAGAAATGTCCTACATCTACCTTTCACTTTTTCACGTCTTTTTCCAGACACCAAACCAGAAACATGTAAATGACTCGCATGAAAACGCCACACAGCGCGTAACTTCTGATCTTTCCTCAACTTCAGATTGAAGCAGAGAAAACTTTGTGTTATTCAATGCTTAAAACTCAATTCCTTCATATATCCACTCGACAAAATCTTCCAGACAACTATTCCATTTACTTCGATGACACACACCTGTCTCCCTCTTCTACACTGAACATCCTTGGCCTATCCTTTACTAAAACTCTTAACTGAAGGTCGCATATATCTTCTATTGCTAACTCAGTTTCCAGAAAGTTAGACGTCCTGTATCGACTCCACCAGTTTTTCTCCACCTACCAGTTGCTGACTGACTGTACAGGGGCCTTATCCGCCCCCGTATGGAGTATGCATCTCACGTGTGTGCGGGCTCTACGCACACAGTGTTGCTAAACAAGGTTGAGTCAAAAAAGCCTTTCGTCTTATTGACTCCCCTCCTCTAACTAACTGTCTTCAACCTGTAATGCAATACTGCATCTTTTGTTATCTTCTACCGTTATTTGCATGCTAACTGCTCTTCTGAACTTGCTTACTGCATGCCCCTCCCCCTCACTCTTATCCCTATTCTGCCCACCTCCCTCATGCTAGGGTTAACCAGTATATTCACTCTTTCTTCCTCTGGAACTCTACCTGAATCTGTATTTCCACCTTAATACAACTTAAATTCATTTAAGAGAGGAAGATCAAGATATCTTCAACTCTAATTTGGCATCCCTTTTTTTTGCTCAGTATTCCTTACAGAACCGGCAATACTAATGGGCCTTTTTTTTATATGTTTTATTGCCCTTGGCGTTTTTTTTCTTTACATGAGAAGGGTACTGGCTAAGGAAAAACAAAAATACGATAAAAAAAAAATCCCGTTTGTCGTCAGGCTGGTTTTCCATTTGAATAAAAAGAATGCATTGTACATCAAAATACATAATTATGTAGTACTAATGATATTGATAGGTGTGAATTTTTTTTTTAGGCATGTTGACGGGAGTAGCAGGAGTAGTAGTTGCTACGAATTGCATTTTTTAAATTCTGGAGTTAGGGGCAAAGCTTTGAAAAAGGGTCACAGTGCCCATCACCTTAAATGAGAAGCCTTGCATACCATGAAGAATGGCTGTAGAAGGTTGCAATGAAAAGTTATATAACTTATTTGAAGCACTTGTGTCCACTCCAAGACCAATTGGAATGTTTTGAGTAAAATACTTAACTGTCATTAAATGAGAACAAGCAACAATTATAGAAGGAACAATAACCTGCTTTGTTTGTGACTTTTTGTCAGAAACTAATCTGGGTTTCTTTGGCATAATTTTTCCCGACTGATGGAAGTCATAAGCATTTCCACTGGTTTTTTTTTTTTATCTGAGAACTCTTCAGTCTCAGAATTGAAAAACATTCTTCTGTGGAATGATTACCACTTTCGTGTATAATACACCATCTTGGAGGGATCTCAAGCTGCATAAGAAACTACTGAGGCCGTGGAAGTAGTAAAAAGCGAGCTGGTTGAGATCTACGTGCAAGACATTGTCACTGCTGGACCGACTACATATTGCTACTTTTTTAAGCAAGCTTCAATTCTCTTCTTCTATGAAAGCAATTCTTACCATTATGAATTTGCTTTCCACAATAAGAACAATGTTTTAGTGCACTAGTAGACACTAACGTGTCACGAATCACGAAGTGGACTCTTGGGCATTTCACGTAGCCTTTTAGTAATTTCAGTAAAAAGAGCTAGGATATTATCAGCTGCCTTGAAATCAAGATATGAAGCAATGCATCGCACATGGAGTAGGCAATAGACACCTGCCGCCCGGTGAAATACTCCAGGAGAGGTACTTACGGGGATGTAGGCGGTGCTGCGGACTGAATGATTCCCCGTGTCCTCTCTTCCCGGTTCCCTTAGCGTCTCATTTACACAAGAGAGCAGCTACGGCCTGCCCTCTAAAGACAACTTCTATTACTACCTACATAACAGTATTACACCTTACACTTTTACACTCTCTTCAACTCAAAATTTAAAAAGGGTTTCACAACACCCAGCCTCGGAGTCCCCATCAAGGGAGGGGACCACAAATGTCCCTAGGTCGGACTGCTCCTCTGTAGATGACCTTGGGTGTCTTGACACTTCCTCTAATACATTTTCTCTTGATTTCTGCAACATTTGTGGACTTAGGTCTAATTTTCAATCTGTGGAACACCATCTCTCCTCCATTAAACCTCATTATCTCTTCCTAACTGAAACACAGTTGTCTGCGACTACTGACAGTAAGTTGGAACATAGATTTGGCATGATTACGGGCAGAAATATAAAGGGAATGCGTTTCAGTAGATGGATGGCTATGCAGAGGTGGGCGCGATTCGAAAAAAATGAAGTCCGATTAGCGATTACCGATTCGCCAGCTCGTCAAGTCCGATTCGATTATCCGATTCGGTTGCCAAAAATTCTAAGTCCGATTAGCGATTATCAGATTATCCGATTTCGATTAAAGTTTTTAAAAGCAATTCGATATTTTTAAAAGCGATTCAATGTTTTTGAAGCTATTTTCAATGTTTCTAAAGGGAATTTAATGCTTTTTTGCCCTAACAGCAGCAGCAGCACTTCCTCTCACGACGACTGGCTCTAAACTGGTGCGGCGTGTCACTTAACCGATGAGACGCGTACGAAAAACCAGAACTAAACACGTATTATACCAACTTTATACTTGTAAAATATAACCTTTTTATTATAATTTATATGATTTAATAATTAATCATGATATGTTGCGCATTATATTATAGAGAAAATACTAAAGTGTGAATAGAATAAAGCGAAAAAATATTTACTTGAGAAAAATATAGAAAAATTTATTAAGAAACTGCTATTGCAAAATACAAAGACGACGTCGAACTGGATTAATCGCAAATCGCTTTAAATTTTCGGCAGTCCGATTGCGATTATCCGATTCGTTTGGCGGGGGTTAGTCCGATTCGATTATCCGAATCGAAAATGTGAGTCCGATTAATCGGATAATCGGATAATCGGACTTCAGAATCCGATTGCCCACCTCTGTGGCTATGGTACCATTAGAGAGCCGCCTCTTTATCTTTGACTTTGACAACACCTAGCCTCGGAGTCTCCATCAAGGGAGGGGACCACAAATGTCCCCAGGTCAGACTGCTCCTCTGTAGATGACTTTGGGCGTCTTGACACTTCCTCTAATACATTTTCTCTTGATTTCTGCAAAATTTGTGGACTTAAATCTAATTTCCAATCTGTGGAACACCATCTCTCCTGCATTAAACCTCATTATCTCTTCCTAACTGAAACACAGTTGTCTGCGACTACTGACAGTAAGTTGGAACATAGATTTGGCATGATTACGGGCAGAAATATAAAGGGAATGCGTTTCAGTAGATGGATGGCTATGGTACCATTAGTGAGCCGCCTCTTTATCTTTGACTTTGACAACACCCAGCCTCGGAGTCCCCATCAAGGGAGAGGACCACAAATGTCCCCAGGTCGGACTGCTCCTCTGTAGATGACCTTGGGTGTCTTGACATTTCCTCTAATATATTTTCTCTTGATTTCTGCAACATTTGTGGACTTAGATCTAATTTCCAATCTGTGGAACACCATCTCTCCTCCATTAAACCTCATTATCTCTTCCTAACTGAAACACAGTTGTCTGCGACTACTGACAGTAAGTTGGAACATAGATTTAGCATGATTACGGGCAGAAATATAAAGGGAATGCGTTTCAGTAGATGGATGGCTATGGTACCATTAGTGAGCCGCCTCCTTATCTTTGATAGCACGAGAACAAGCAGAGTTAAACCAGGGCTTCTTAGCTTTAGTATTAGAGAAAGTATGAGAAATGTATAATTCCATGCCAGTGATAATCACCTCTGTTATGCGATCGGCACAAAAAGAAGGATCTCTGACATGAAAGCAATAATCATCCCAAGGAAAATCAGACTAGTACTGCCTAAAGTCCCCCCACTCAGTCAAATTGAAATGACAGAAGCACTGGAGCGATATAACAGGTAACGAAAATAAGATTTTGATAGGATTGGCCCAACGGAGAGGAAAGTTTGATAAAGTATGCTGAATGGTTGGAAGTTAAGAAAAGATCAAGAATGTTGGACGTGTCTCCAAGGCGGTCAGGGATACAGGTAGGAAACTGCCCCATTTGCTCTAAGTCATGGAAGATAGCAAAGTTGAAGGCTTGTTCACCAGGTTGGTCAGTGAAACAAGATGAAAGCCAAAGCTGGTGGTGAGCATAAAATGGAGATCTGAGCATAAGGAAAGTGAGAATTTTACAAATTCAGAGGAATTAGGTGAGAGGTATACAGCACAGATATATTTAGTCAGCGAGTGGCATTGAAGTCTTAGCCAGATGGTTGAAAATTCTGAAGATTCAAGATTGTGGGCACGAGAACAAGTAATATCGATACGCACATATATGCAACAGCCAGCTTTGGATTGGAAATGAGAATAGAGAAAGTAAGAGGGAACAGAGAAGGGGCTGCTGTCAGTAGTCACAGACAACTGTGTTTCAGTTAGTAAGAAAAGTTGAGGTTTAGTGGAGGAGCGATGGTGTTCCACAGGTTGTAAATTAAATCTAAGGCTATGAATGTTGTAGAAATCAAGAGAAAAAGTAATAGAGGAAGAGTCAAGATACCCAAGGTCGTGTACAACAGAGTACAAAGGAGTATAAAGGAAGAATAGACATCAACAGTCCTACTGAACCTAACGAGGTTGTCAGTGTGGCTACACTACGACTATGCATGATAGACACGAAAGAACTGCAAAGTGAAAGGCTCCTCCAGCCGAAACTGGCCGGGAGAGGATTTTCTATGAGAAAGTTATGAGACAAGTAATCTACGGATATTACTAGAGAGCAAAAAAAGAGAATAAACGTGAATATAATAATGTTAATAACAAAAATTTCGCTAGAATTAAATACTCAATTTGGTGAACTGATGTTAAGTGCTCTTAATCGATTAAATTGTTTTACTGTGTGTGCTGTACTATTTGTGTTGATAGAGAATTCAATAATACACTATTCTATCAAAGAAAAAGTGCTTTACTTCATTTGATCTTGCGAGTGGTGTTTGTGAGATCGGTATTACATAGTGCGTTTACATCAGTGGCCAAAACATCTGGTGTCCTTCATGAACACGTTTAGGCGTCCTGTTTGGATAGATGGAGTTGCGCATGCGCAAGATCACGTTTTTGCACCAGCGGCAGAGACAACACATTCACCGCCGGTCTCCACAAGTCCTTAACGCACTGCTAGCTAGCAGGATCTAGTATTCTTTTTTTTTTTTTTTTTTTTTTTTTTTTTTTTTTTTTACATTAAAAGGGTACAGGCTAAGGGGAAAAAAATAAGTATAAAAAAAGTCCCGCTTGTCGCCAGGCCCTGTAAAGTAGACAGTAGGAGAAATAAAGACATGGGGGGGCAGTTCAATTTAGTATCAGAGGTGTCTTGACACTCCTCTTTTGAAAGAGTTTAAGTCATAGTCAGGTGGAAAAACAAACGAAGGAAGAGAGTTCTAGAGGTTACCAGTGTAAGGGATGAAAGAGTTAAGATACTGGTTAACTCTTGCATTAGGTAGATGGACAAAATAAGGATGAGAAGAAGTAGAAAGTTTTGTGCAGCGAGGCCGCGGGAGGAGGGGAGGCATGCAGTTAGCAAGTTCAGAAGAGCAGTCAGCATGAAAATAGCGGTAGAAGATAGATAAAGAAGCAACATTGTATGCAGTAGGCAGTAGACACCTACCGCCCGGTGGAATACTCCAGGAGAGGTACTTACGGGGATGTAGGTAATGCTGCAGACTGAGTGATTCCCCGTGTCCTCTCTTCCTGGTTCCCTTAGTGTCTCATTTACACAAGAGAGCAGCTGCAGCCTGCCCTCTAAAGACAACTTCTTCTACAACCTTCATAACATTACTACTCTCTTCAAATCAAAATTAAAAAATGGCTTCACCACACTCAGCCTCGGAGTCCCCATCTGGGGAGGGAACCACAAATGTCCCCAGGTCAGACTGCTCCTCTGCTGACTACCTCGGGTGTCTTGGCACTTCCGCTAACAATTTTACTCTCGATTTCTGCAACATACGTGGCCTTATATCTAATTTTCAATCTGTGGAACACCATCTCTCATCCACTAAACCTCATCTTCTCTTCCTAACTGAAACACAGTTGTCTGTGACTACTGAACGCAACCCCTTCTCTGTTCCCTCCTACTTTCTCTATCCTCATGTTCAATCCAAATCTGGCTGTTGATCTTTTCCTAACTTCCAACCCTTCAGCTTACTCTGTTAAACTTTCTTCTCCGTTGGGCTCCTCCGATCACAATCTTATTTCTGTTACCTGTCCTATCACTGCAGCGCAGCCTCAGGACCCGCCTAAGCAGAGGTGCTTCTGATATTTCAACTCTGTTAAGTGTGAGGACTTGAGGCAGTACTATTCTAATTTTTCTTGGGATGATTATTGTTTCCATATCAGAGACCCTTCTCTTTATGCCGAGCGCATAATAGAAGTGATTGTCTCTGGCATGGAGCTATACATTCTTCATACTTTTTCTAATACTAAAGCTAAAAAGCCCTGGTTTAACTCTGCTTGTTCTCGTGCTGTCAATGATAGAGAGGCGGCACACAAACGGTACCGTAGCCATCCATCTGCTGAAACTCATGCCCTATATATTTCTGCCCGTAATCATGCCAAATCTATTCTCCAACTTATTAAAAACTCTTTCATTAATAGAAAATGTCAAAGTCTTTCCAACTC
Organism: Cancer borealis; assembly: GCA_036785275.1. Taxonomy (NCBI): domain Eukaryota; kingdom Metazoa; phylum Arthropoda; class Malacostraca; order Decapoda; family Cancridae; genus Cancer; species Cancer borealis. The sequence goes on from JAXIVD010000404.1 coordinate 37,647, forward strand.
TAACTCTTCTCGTGATTTCTGGCATCTAGCCAATAATATATCTAACAATTTTACTTCTTCATCTTTCCCTCCTTTACTTCAACCAGATGGCCCCACAGCTGTCTCTTGGATGATACTGGGCATATTCCTCCTACTCCTCCAACCTCTGACTACTTCATCCCTGAAATTTAAATTCTTTATCATGACGTTTTCCAGGCCCTCTCTGGTCTTGATTCTCGGAAGTCTTACGGTCCAAATAGAGTCCCTCCTATTGTTCTCAAAAACTGTACTTCCGAACTCGCTCACTGCCTGGTCAAACTCTTTCGTCTGTGTCTCTCTACTTCTCCCTATCCTTATTGCTGGAAGTTTGCTCACATTCAACCTGTCCCTAAAAGAGGTGACCGCTCCAATCCTTATAACTACCGCCTTATAGCTTTGATGTCCTGCCTTTCGAAAGCCTTTGAGTCTATCCTTAATAAGAAGATAATGAGGCATCTATCAGCTCACAACCTTATCTCTGATTGCCAGTATGATTTCCGTAAGGGCCTGGTGATCTTCTTGCTTTCCTAACTGAATCTTGGTCATCTTCTTATTAGGACTACGGTGAAAGCGTTGAAGCGGGAACCGGGAAGATGATTTGAGGCGTTTACATGTGTGACCAAACTTCCTAATGTTTTGAATTGTTTTCGTGAACATGATTTTAAGGAGATGGTCAAGTGTGGTGCTGCTACAATTTTCCTGATATATTTCATTCTTAATGCTTGTTTTTAGTTTTCTTATATATTATAAGCGACATATACCTTTTAAATTATACCCACTGTAATGGTCTCAAACATCTTACTTTCCTCTAATTAACTCGAAATAGATATCATGATTTTCTCCGTAAGAAACCACGCTCCTCTCGCTCTGCACCCAGAGGCTCGGGGAGACGGCCTCGCGGGCACTGTGTGAGGAGGTGATGTTTTATGTTTGATCTTGGATCTGCCTTCATTATTCAAACTCTTTCTATGGCTTAAATATTTTTGTGCAATATTCAAACATCTTATTTCTTAATTTAATTTGATGAAAAATTTTCAACAATATAATATGCTTTTTACTTATCATTTGAAAAAAAGTAAACAATTATCCGTCGAAGCCACAACCACATAATGCATTAAAACATCAACACTCACACAGGACTGAATGCCACATATCGTTATTTTCTACAATTCTCTAATATATTACAATCTGTTTGCTTGTCTTTGGTGTTCTTCTATATTAAAAGCAACATATATGATATAAATCTTATGTAGACGATCAACTATAATGGTCTCAAACATCTTACTTTCCTCTGATTTATTCGAAATATATATCCTGATTCTTTGTCATGAAAGCACACACATCCGCTTTGGTCCACCCACACAGAGGCCCACGTCTCGTTATTTTCAACAATTCCCTAATATATTTCAAGCTTTACGCTTGTTTTTGGTTTTATTTTATATCAAAAACAACATATATACTATAAATTTTATGTATTTCAACAACTGTTATGGTTTCAAGCGTCTTACTTTCCTCTTATTTATTCGAAATATTATCCCGTTGATTGTCTTTCTGGATGAAGTTAGGAAGTTGCTGTGCCCTGATTGGATGTTTGATCACAGGACAAATGCAGAAATTGGTATTTTGGGAGGATTTGCCAAACTCTGGTTCATACTTGCTCAGATTTTGCTTGTTATCAAGTCGACTTGACATTACATGTAAACGCCCTTGGATGCCGAGTCGCTGGTGTTGGCGGCAAAACTCTCTTCACACTCCTCCAGTAGCTTGTAGAAAGGGGTCTTCTCAGAACTAGCTCACTGCGCCAATCCTTAACGTAGATTGGGGTTAAAGGACAGGCCCGAAGAATGTAAATCCTTTTACTGAGAGACTGAGTAAAAATACAAAGGATGTTTATAAAGAGTAGCTGGGCGGACTGAGGATACGCTGGCTGGCAGCGCGGGACGGAGGGAATTGAATTGCCGGTTAGTGCATAACCATGCAGTGATACAAAGGGGCAAAATGAATACAGAATAATACCTAACATAGAATACATAGAAATGTCCTATATCTACCTTTCACTTTTTCACGTCTTTTTCCAGACACCAAACCAGAAACATGTAAATGACTCGCATGAAAACGCCACACAGCGCGTAACTTCTGATCTTTCCTCAACTTCAGATTGAAGCAGAGAAAACTTTGTGTTATTCAATGCTTAAAACTCAATTCCTTCATGTATCCACTCGACAAAATCTTCCAGACAACTATTCCATTTACTTCGATGACACACACCTGTCTCCCTCTTCTACACTGAACATCCTTGGCCTATCCTTTACTAAAACTCTTAACTGAAGGTCGCATATATCTTCTATTGCTAACTCAGTTTCCAGAAAGATAGACGTCCTGTATCGACTCCACCAATTTTTCTCCACCTACCAGTTGCTGACTGACTGTACAGGGGCCTTATCCGCCCCCGTATGGAGTATGCATCTCACGTGTGTGCGGGCTCTACGCACACAGTGTTGCTAAACAAGGTTGAGTCAAAAAAGCCTTTCGTCTTATTGACTCCCCTCCTCTAACTAACTGTCTTCAACCTGTAATGCAATACTGCATCTTTTGTTATCTTCTACCGTTATTTGCATGCTAACTGCTCTTCTGAACTTGCTTACTGCATGCCCCTCCCCCTCACTCTTATCCCTATTCTGCCCACCTCCCTCATGCTAGGGTTAACCAGTATATTCACTCTTTCTTCCTCTGGAACTCTACCTGAATCTGTATTTCCACCTTAATACAACTTAAATTCATTTAAGAGAGGAATATCAAGATATCTTCAACTCTAATTTGGCATCCCTTTTTTTTGCTCAGTATTCCTTACAGAACCGGCAATACTAATGGGCCTTTTTTTTTATATGTTTTATTGCCCTTGGCGTTTTTTTTCTTTACATGAGAAGGGTACTGGCTAAGGAAAAACAAAAATACGATAAAAAAAAAATCCCGTTTGTCGTCAGGCTGGTTTTCCATTTGAATAAAAAGAATGCATTGTAAATCAAAATACATAATTATGTAGTACTAATGATACTGATAGGTGTGAATTTTTTTTTTAGGCATGTTGACGGGAGTAGCAGGAGTAGTAGTTGCTACGAATTGCGTTTTTTAAATTCTGGAGTTAGGGGCAAAGCTTTGAAAAAGGGTCACAGTGCCCATCACCTTAAATGAGAAGCCTTGCATACCATGAAGAATGGCTGTAGAAGGTTGCAATGAAAAGTTATATAACTTATTTGAAGCACTTGTGTCCACTCCAAGACCAATTGGAATGTTTTGAGTAAAATACTTAACTGTCATTAAATGAGAACAAGCAACAATTATAGAAGGAACAATAACCTGACTTTTTGTCAGAAACTAATCTGGGTTTCTTTGGCATAATTTTTCCCGACTGATGGAAGTCATAAGCATTTCCACTGGGTTTTTTTTTTATCTGAGAACTCTTCAGTCTCAGAATTGAAAAACATTCTTCTGTGGAATGATTACCACTTTCGTGTATAATACACCATCTTGGAGGGATCTCAAGCTGCATAAGAAACTACTGAGGCCGTGGAAGTAGTAAAAAGCGAGCTGGTTGAGATCTACGTGCAAGACATTGTCACTGCTGGACCGACTACATATTGCTACTTTTTTAAGCAAGCTTCAATTCTCTTCTTCTATGAAAGCAATTCTTACCATTATGAATTTGCTTTCCACAATAAGAACAATGTTTTAGTGCACTAGTAGACACTAACGTGTCACGAATCACGAAGTGGACTCTTGGGCATTTCACGTAGCCTTTTAGTAATTTCAGTAAAAAGAGCTAGGATATTATCAGCTGCCTTGAAATCAAGATATGAAGCAATGCATCGCACATGGAGTAGGCAATAGACACCTGCCGCCCGGTGAAATACTCCAGGAGAGGTACTTACGGGGATGTAGGCGGTGCTGCGGACTGAATGATTCCCCGTGTCCTCTCTTCCCGGTTCCCTTAGCGTCTCATTTACACAAGAGAGCAGCTACGGCCTGCCCTCTAAAGACAACTTTTATTACTACCTACATAACAGTATTACACCTTACACTTTTACACTCTCTTCAACTCAAAATTTAAAAAGGGTTTCACAACACCCAGCCTCGGAGTCCCCATCAAGGGAGGGGACCACAAATGTCCCTAGGTCGGACTGCTCCTCTGTAGATGACCTTGGGTGTCTTGACACTTCCTCTAATACATTTTCTCTTGATTTCTGCAACATTTGTGGACTTAGGTCTAATTTTCAATCTGTGGAACACCATCTCTCCTCCATTAAACCTCATTATCTCTTCCTAACTGAAACACAGTTGTCTGCGACTACTGACAGTAAGTTGGAACATAGATTTGGCATGATTACGGGCAGAAATATAAAGGGAATGCGTTTCAGTAGATGGATGGCTATGCAGAGGTGGGCGCGATTCGAAAAAAATGAAGTCCGATTAGCGATTACCGATTCGCCAGCTTGTCAAGTCCGATTCGATTATCCGATTCGGTTGCCAAAAATTCTAAGTCCGATTAGCGATTATCAGATTATCCGATTTCGATTAAAGTTTTTAAAAGCAATTCGATATTTTTAAAAGCGATTCAATGTTTTTAAAGCTATTTTCAATGTTTCTAAAGGGAATTTAATGCTTTTTTGCCCTAACAGCAGCAGCAGCACTTCCTCTCACGACGACTGGCTCTAAACTGGTGCGGCGTGTCACTTAACCGATGAGACGCGTACGAAAAACCAGAACTAAACACGTATTATACCAACTTTATACTTGTAAAATATAACCTTTTTATTATAATTTATATGATTTAATAATTAATCATGATATGTTGCGCATTATATTATAGAGAAAATACTAAAGTGTGAATAGAATAAAGCGAAAAAATATTTACTTGAGAAAAATATAGAAAAATTTATTAAGAAACTGCTATTGCGAAATACAAAGACGACGTCGAACTGGATTAATCGCAAATCGCTTTAAATTTTCGGCAGTCCGATTGCGATTATCCGATTCGTTTGGCGGGGGTTAGTCCGATTCGATTATCCGAATCGAAAATGTGAGTCCGATTAATCGGATAATCGGATAATCGGACTTCAGAATCCGATTGCCCATCTCTGTGGCTATGGTACCATTAGAGAGCCGCCTCTTTATCTTTGACTTTGACAACACCTAGCCTCGGAGTCTCCATCAAGGGAGGGGACCACAAATGTCCCCAGGTCAGACTGCTCCTCTGTAGATGACTTTGGGTGTCTTGACACTTCCTCTAATACATTTTCTCTTGATTTCTGCAAAATTTGTGGACTTAAATCTAATTTCCAATCTGTGGAACACCATCTCTCCTGCATTAAACCTCATTATCTCTTCCTAACTGAAACACAGTTGTCTGCGACTACTGACAGTAAGTTGGAACATAGATTTGGCATGATTACGGGCAGAAATATAAAGGGAATGCGTTTCAGTAGATGGATGGCTATGGTACCATTAGTGAGCCGCCTCTTTATCTTTGACTTTGACAACACCCAGCCTCGGAGTCCCCATCAAGGGAGAGGACCACAAATGTCCCCAGGTCGGACTGCTCCTCTGTAGATGACCTTGGGTGTCTTGACATTTCCTCTAATATATTTTCTCTTGATTTCTGCAACATTTGTGGACTTAGATCTAATTTCCAATCTGTGGAACACCATCTCTCCTCCATTAAACCTCATTATCTCTTCCTAACTGAAACACAGTTGTCTGCGACTACTGACAGTAAGTTGGAACATAGATTTAGCATGATTACGGGCAGAAATATAAAGGGAATGCGTTTCAGTAGATGGATGGCTATGGTACCATTAGTGAGCCGCCTCCTTATCTTTGATAGCACGAGAACAAGCAGAGTTAAACCAGGGCTTCTTAGCTTTAGTATTAGAGAAAGTATGAGAAATGTATAATTCCATGCCAGTGATAATCACCTCTGTTATGCGATCGGCACAAAAAGAAGGATCTCTGACATGAAAGCAATAATCATCCCAAGGAAAATCAGACTAGTACTGCCTAAAGTCCCCCCACTCAGTAAAATTGAAATGACAGAAGCACTGGAGCGATATAACAGGTAACGAAAATAAGATTTTGATAGGATTGGCCCAACGGAGAGGAAAGTTTGATAAAGTATGCTGAATGGTTGGAAGTTAAGAAAAGATCAAGAATGTTGGACGTGTCTCCAAGGCGGTCAGGGATACAGGTAGGAAACTGCCCCATTTGCTCTAAGTCATGGAAGATAGCAAAGTTGAAGGCTTGTTCACCAGGTTGGTCAGTGAAACAAGATGAAAGCCAAAGCTGGTGGTGAGCATAAAATGGAGATCTGAGCATAAGGAAAGTGAGATAGGGTGTACTCCACTTTTGAAGTCAAATAATCAAAGAATTTTACAAATTCAGAGGAATTAGGTGAGAGGTATACAGCACAGATATATTTAGTCAGCGAGTGGCATTGAAGTCTTAGCCAGATGGTTGAAAATTCTGAAGATTCAAGATTGTGGGCACGAGAACAAGTAATATCGATACGCACATATATGCAACAGCCAGCTTTGGATTGGAAATGAGAATAGAGAAAGTAAGAGGGAACAGAGAAGGGGCTGCTGTCAGTAGTCACAGACAACTGTGTTTCAGTTAGTAAGAAAAGTTGAGGTTTAGTGGAGGAGCGATGGTGTTCCACAGGTTGTAAATTAAATCTAAGGCTATGAATGTTGTAGAAATCAAGAGAAAAAGTAATAGAGGAAGAGTCAAGATACCCAAGGTCGTGTACAACAGAGTACAAAGGAGTATAAAGGAAGAATAGACATCAACAGTCCTACTGAACCTAACGAGGTTGTCAGTGTGGCTACACTACGACTATGCATGATAGACACGAAAGAACTGCAAAGTGAAAGGCTCCTCCAGCCGAAACTGGCCGGGAGAGGATTTTCTATGAGAAAGTTATGAGACAAGTAATCTACGGATATTACTAGAGAGCAAAAAAAGAGAATAAACGTGAATATAATAATGTTAATAACAAAAATTTCGCTAGAATTAAATACTCAATTTGGTGAACTGATGTTAAGTGCTCTTAATCGATTAAATTGTTTTACTGTGTGTGCTGTACTATTTGTGTTGATAGAGAATTCAATAATACACTATTCTATCAAAGAAAAAGTGCTTTACTTCATTTGATCTTGCGAGTGGTGTTTGTGAGATCGGTATTACATAGTGCGTTTACATCAGTGGCCAAAATATCTGGTGTCCTTCATGAACACGTTTAGGCGTCCTGTTTGGATAGATGGAGTTGCGCATGCGCAAGATCACGTTTTTGCACCAGCGGCAGAGACAACACATTCACCGCCGGTCTCCACAAGTACTTAACGCACTGCTAGCTAGCAGGATCTAGTATTCTTTTTTTTTTTTTTTTTTTTTTTTTTTTTTTTTTTTTTTTTTACATTAAAAGGGTACAGGCTAAGGGGAAAAAAATAAGTATAAAAAAAGTCCCGCTTGTCGCCAGGCCCTGTAAAGTAGACAGTAGGAGAAATAAAGACATGGGGGGGCAGTTCAATTTAGTATCAGAGGTGTCTTGACACTCCTCTTTTGAAAGAGTTTAAGTCATAGTCAGGTGGAAAAACAAACGAAGGAAGAGAGTTCTAGAGGTTACCAGTGTAAGGGATGAAAGAGTTAAGATACTGGTTAACTCTTGCATTAGGTAGATGGACAAAATAAGGATGAGAAGAAGTAGAAAGTTTTGTGCAGCGAGGCCGCGGGAGGAGGGGAGGCATGCAGTTAGCAAGTTCAGAAGAGCAGTCAGCATGAAAATAGCGGTAGAAGATAGATAAAGAAGCAACATTGTATGCAGTAGGCAGTAGACACCTACCGCCCGGTGGAATACTCCAGGAGAGGTACTTACGGGGATGTAGGTAATGCTGCAGACTGAGTGATTCCCCGTGTCCTCTCTTCCTGGTTCCCTTAGTGTCTCATTTACACAAGAGAGCAGCTGCAGCCTGCCCTCTAAAGACAACTTCTTCTACAACCTTCATAACATTACTACTCTCTTCAAATCAAAATTAAAAAATGGCTTCACCACACTCAGCCTCGGAGTCCCCATCTGGGGAGGGAACCACAAATGTCCCCAGGTCAGACTGCTCCTCTGCTGACTACCTCGGGTGTCTTGGCACTTCCGCTAACAATTTTACTCTCGATTTCTGCAACATACGTGGCCTTATATCTAATTTTCAATCTGTGGAACACCATCTCTCATCCACTAAACCTCATCTTCTCTTCCTAACTGAAACACAGTTGTCTGTGACTACTGAACGCAACCCCTTCTCTGTTCCCTCCTACTTTCTCTATCCTCATGTTCAATCCAAATCTGGCTGTTGATCTTTTCCTAACTTCCAACCCTTCAGCTTACTCTGTTAAACTTTCTTCTCCGTTGGGCTCCTCCGATCACAATCTTATTTCTGTTACCTGTCCTATCACTGCAGCGCAGCCTCAGGACCCGCCTAAGCAGAGGTGCTTCTGATATTTCAACTCTGTTAAGTGTGAGGACTTGAGGCAGTACTATTCTAATTTTTCTTGGGATGATTATTGTTTCCATATCAGAGACCCTTCTCTTTATGCCGAGCGCATAATAGAAGTGATTGTCTCTGGCATGGAGCTATACATTCTTCATACTTTTTCTAATACTAAAGCTAAAAAGCCCTGGTTTAACTCTGCTTGTTCTCGTGCTGTCAATGATAGAGAGGCGGCACACAAACGGTACCGTAGCCATCCATCTGCTGAAACTCATGCCCTATATATTTCTGCCCGTAATCATGCCAAATCTATTCTCCAACTTATTAAAAACTCTTTCATTAATAGAAAATGTCAAAGTCTTTCCAACTCTAACTCTTCTCGTGATTTCTGGCATCTAGCCAATAATATATCTAACAATTTTACTTCTTCATCTTTCCCTCCTTTACTTCAACCAGATGGCCCCACAGCTGTCTCTTGGATGATACTGGGCATATTCCTCCTACTCCTCCAACCTCTGACTACTTCATCCCTGAAATTTAAATTCTTTATCATGACGTTTTCCAGGCCCTCTCTGGTCTTGATTCTCGGAAGTCTTACGGTCCAAATAGAGTCCCTCCTATTGTTCTCAAAAACTGTACTTCCGAACTCGCTCACTGCCTGGTCAAACTCTTTCGTCTGTGTCTCTCTACTTCTCCCTATCCTTATTGCTGGAAGTTTGCTCACATTCAACCTGTCCCTAAAAGAGGTGACCGCTCCAATCCTTATAACTACCGCCTTATAGCTTTGATGTCCTGCCTTTCGAAAGCCTTTGAGTCTATCCTTAATAAGAAGATAATGAGGCATCTATCAGCTCACAACCTTATCTCTGATTGCCAGTATGATTTCCGTAAGGGCCTGGTGATCTTCTTGCTTTCCTAACTGAATCTTGGTCATCTTCTTATTAGGACTACGGTGAAAGCGTTGAAGCGGGAACCGGGAAGATGATGTGAGGCGTTTACATGTGTGACCAAACTTCCTAATGTTTTGAATTGTTTTCGTGAACATGATTTTAAGGAGATGGTCAAGTGTGGTGCTGCTACAATTTTCCTGATATATTTCATTCTTAATGCTTGTTTTTAGTTTTCTTATATATTATAAGCGACATATACCTTTTAAATTATACCCACTGTAATGGTCTCAAACATCTTACTTTCCTCTAATTTACTCGAAATAGATATCATGATTTTCTCCGTAAGAAACCACGCTCCTCTCGCTCTGCACCCAGAGGCTCGGGGAGACGGCCTCGCGGGCACTGTGTGAGGAGGTGATGTTTTATGTTTGATCTTGGATCTGCCTTCATTATTCAAACTCTTTCTATGGCTTAAATATTTTTGTGCAATATTCAAACATCTTATTTCTTAATTTAATTTGATGAAAAATTTTCAACAATATAATATGCTTTTTACTTATCATTTGAAAAAAAGTAAACAATTATCCGTCGAAGCCACAACCACATAATGCATTAAAACATCAACACTCACACAGGACTGAATGCCACATATCGTTATTTTCTACAATTCTCTAATATATTACAATCTGTTTGCTTGTCTTTGGTGTTCTTCTATATTAAAAGCAACATATATGATATAAATCTTATGTAGACGATCAACTATAATGGTCTCAAACATCTTACTTTCCTCTGATTTATTCGAAATATATATCCTGATTCTTTGTCATGAAAGCACACACATCCGCTTTGGTCCACCCACACAGAGGCCCACGTCTCGTTATTTTCAACAATTCCCTAATATATTTCAAGCTTTACGCTTGTTTTTGGTTTTATTTTATATCAAAAACAACATATATACTATAAATGTTATGTATTTCAACAACTGTTATGGTTTCAAGCGTCTTACTTTCCTCTTATTTATTCGAAATATTATCCCGTTGATTGTCTTTCTGGATGAAGTTAGGAAGTTGCTGTGCCCTGATTGGATGTTTGACCACAGGACAAATGCAGAAATTGGTATTTTGGGAGGATTTGCCAAACTCTGGTTCATACTTGCTCAGATTTTGCTTGTTATCAAGTCGACTTGACATTACATGTAAACGCCCTTGGATGCCGAGTCGCTGGTGTTGGCGGCAAAACTCTCTTCACACTCCTCCAGTAGCTTGTAGAAAGGGGTCTTCTCAGAACTAGCTCACTGCGCCAATCCTTAACGTAGATTGGGGTTAAAGGACAGGCCCGAAGAATGTAAATCCTTTTACTGAGAGACTGAGTAAAAATACAAAGGATGTTTACAAAGAGTAGCTGGGCGGACTGAGGATGCGCTGGCTGGCAGCGCGGGACGGAGGGAATTGAATTGCCGGTTAGTGCATAACCATGCAGTGATACAAAGGGGCAAAATGAATACAGAATAATACCTAACATAGAATACATAGAAATGTCCTATATCTACCTTTCACTTTTTCACGTCTTTTTCCAGACACCAAACCAGAAACATGTAAATGACTCGCATGAAAACGCCACACAGCGCGTAACTTCTGATCTTTCCTCAACTTCAGATTGAAGCAGAGAAAACTTTGTGTTATTCAATGCTTAAAACTCAATTCCTTCATATATCCACTCGACAAAATCTTCCAGACAACTATTCCATTTACTTCGATGACACACACCTGTCTCCCTCTTCTACACTGAACATCCTTGGCCTATCCTTTACTAAAACTCTTAACTGAAGGTCGCATATATCTTCTATTGCTAACTCAGTTTCCAGAAAGTTAGACGTCCTGTATCGACTCCACCAGTTTTTCTCCACCTACCAGTTGCTGACTGACTGTACAGGGGCCTTATCCGCCCCCGTATGGAGTATGCATCTCACGTGTGTGCGGGCTCTACGCACACAGTGTTGCTAAACAAGGTTGAGTCAAAAAAGCCTTTCGTCTTATTGACTCCCCTCCTCTAACTAACTGTCTTCAACCTGTAATGCAATACTGCATCTTTTGTTATCTTCTACCGTTATTTGCATGCTAACTGCTCTTCTGAACTTGCTTACTGCATGCCCCTCCCCCTCACTCTTATCCCTATTCTGCCCACCTCCCTCATGCTAGGGTTAACCAGTATATTCACTCTTTCTTCCTCTGGAACTCTACCTGAATCTGTATTTCCACCTTAATACAACTTAAATTCATTTAAGAGAGGAATATCAAGATATCTTCAACTCTAATTTGGCATCCCTTTTTTTTGCTCAGTATTCCTTACAGAACCGGCAATACTAATGGGCCTTTTTTTTATATGTTTTATTGCCCTTGGCGTTTTTTTTCTTTACATGAGAAGGGTACTGGCTAAGGAAAAACAAAAATACGATAAAAAAAAAATCCCGTTTGTCGTCAGGCTGGTTTTCCATTTGAATAAAAAGAATGCATTGTACATCAAAATACATAATTATGTAGTACTAATGATACTGATAGGTGTGAATTTTTTTTTTAGGCATGTTGACGGGAGTAGCAGGAGTAGTAGTTGCTACGAATTGCGTTTTTTAAATTCTGGAGTTAGGGGCAAAGCTTTGAAAAAGGGTCACAGTGCCCATCACCTTAAATGAGAAGCCTTGCATACCATGAAGAATGGCTGTAGAAGGTTGCAATGAAAAGTTATATAACTTATTTGAAGCACTTGTGTCCACTCCAAGACCAATTGGAATGTTTTGAGTAAAATACTTAACTGTCATTAAATGAGAACAAGCAACAATTATAGAAGGAACAATAACCTGCTTTGTTTGTGACTTTTTGTCAGAAACTAATCTGGGTTTCTTTGGCATAATTTTTCCCGACTGATGGAAGTCATAAGCATTTCCACTGGTTTTTTTTTTATCTGAGAACTCTTCAGTCTCAGAATTGAAAAACATTCTTCTGTGGAATGATTACCACTTTCGTGTATAATACACCATCTTGGAGGGATCTCAAGCTGCATAAGAAACTACTGAGGCCGTGGAAGTAGTAAAAAGCGAGCTGGTTGAGATCTACGTGCAAGACATTGTCACTGCTGGACCGACTACATATTGCTACTTTTTTAAGCAAGCTTCAATTCTCTTCTTCTATGAAAGCAATTCTTACCATTATGAATTTGCTTTCCACAATAAGAACAATGTTTTAGTGCACTAGTAGACACTAACGTGTCACGAATCACGAAGTGGACTCTTGGGCATTTCACGTAGCCTTTTAGTAATTTCAGTAAAAAGAGCTAGGATATTATCAGCTGCCTTGAAATCAAGATATGAAGCAATGCATCGCACATGGAGTAGGCAATAGACACCTGCCGCCCGGTGAAATACTCCAGGAGAGGTACTTACGGGGATGTAGGCGGTGCTGCGGACTGAATGATTCCCCGTGTCCTCTCTTCCCGGTTCCCTTAGCGTCTCATTTACACAAGAGAGCAGCTACGGCCTGCCCTCTAAAGACAACTTTTATTACTACCTACATAACAGTATTACACCTTACACTTTTACACTCTCTTCAACTCAAAATTTAAAAAGGGTTTCACAACACCCAGCCTCGGAGTCCCCATCAAGGGAGGGGACCACAAATGTCCCTAGGTCGGACTGCTCCTCTGTAGATGACCTTGGGTGTCTTGACACTTCCTCTAATACATTTTCTCTTGATTTCTGCAACATTTGTGGACTTAGGTCTAATTTTCAATCTGTGGAACACCATCTCTCCTCCATTAAACCTCATTATCTCTTCCTAACTGAAACACAGTTGTCTGCGACTACTGACAGTAAGTTGGAACATAGATTTGGCATGATTACGGGCAGAAATATAAAGGGAATGCGTTTCAGTAGATGGATGGCTATGCAGAGGTGGGCGCGATTCGAAAAAAATGAAGTCCGATTAGCGATTACCGATTCGCCAGCTTGTCAAGTCCGATTCGATTATCCGATTCGGTTGCCAAAAATTCTAAGTCCGATTAGTGATTATCAGATTATCCGATTTCGATTAAAGTTTTTAAAAGCAATTCGATATTTTTAAAAGCGATTCAATGTTTTTAAAGCTATTTTCAATGTTTCTAAAGGGAATTTAATGCTTTTTTGCCCTAACAGCAGCAGCAGCACTTCCTCTCACGACGACTGGCTCTAAACTGGTGCGGCGTGTCACTTAACCGATGAGACGCGTACGAAAAACCAGAACTAAACACGTATTATACCAACTTTATACTTGTAAAATATAACCTTTTTATTATAATTTATATGATTTAATAATTAATCATGATATGTTGCGCATTATATTATAGAGAAAATACTAAAGTGTGAATAGAATAAAGCGAAAAAATATTTACTTGAGAAAAATATAGAAAAATTTATTAAGAAACTGCTATTGCGAAATACAAAGACGACGTCGAACTGGATTAATCGCAAATCGCTTTAAATTTTCGGCAGTCCGATTGCGATTATCCGATTCGTTTGGCGGGGGTTAGTCCGATTCGATTATCCGAATCGAAAATGTGAGTCCGATTAATCGGATAATCGGATAATCGGACTTCAGAATCCGATTGCCCATCTCTGTGGCTATGGTACCATTAGAGAGCCGCCTCTTTATCTTTGACTTTGACAACACCTAGCCTCGGAGTCTCCATCAAGGGAGGGGACCACAAATGTCCCCAGGTCAGACTGCTCCTCTGTAGATGACTTTGGGTGTCTTGACACTTCCTCTAATACATTTTCTCTTGATTTCTGCAAAATTTGTGGACTTAAATCTAATTTCCAATCTGTGGAACACCATCTCTCCTGCATTAAACCTCATTATCTCTTCCTAACTGAAACACAGTTGTCTGCGACTACTGACAGTAAGTTGGAACATAGATTTGGCATGATTACGGGCAGAAATATAAAGGGAATGCGTTTCAGTAGATGGATGGCTATGGTACCATTAGTGAGCCGCCTCTTTATCTTTGACTTTGACAACACCCAGCCTCGGAGTCCCCATCAAGGGAGAGGACCACAAATGTCCCCAGGTCGGACTGCTCCTCTGTAGATGACCTTGGGTGTCTTGACATTTCCTCTAATATATTTTCTCTTGATTTCTGCAACATTTGTGGACTTAGATCTAATTTCCAATCTGTGGAACACCATCTCTCCTCCATTAAACCTCATTATCTCTTCCTAACTGAAACACAGTTGTCTGCGACTACTGACAGTAAGTTGGAACATAGATTTAGCATGATTACGGGCAGAAATATAAAGGGAATGCGTTTCAGTAGATGGATGGCTATGGTACCATTAGTGAGCCGCCTCCTTATCTTTGATAGCACGAGAACAAGCAGAGTTAAACCAGGGCTTCTTAGCTTTAGTATTAGAGAAAGTATGAGAAATGTATAATTCCATGCCAGTGATAATCACCTCTGTTATGCGATCGGCACAAAAAGAAGGATCTCTGACATGAAAGCAATAATCATCCCAAGGAAAATCAGACTAGTACTGCCTAAAGTCCCCCCACTCAGTAAAATTGAAATGACAGAAGCACTGGAGCGATATAACAGGTAACGAAAATAAGATTTTGATAGGATTGGCCCAACGGAGAGGAAAGTTTGATAAAGTATGCTGAATGGTTGGAAGTTAAGAAAAGATCAAGAATGTTGGACGTGTCTCCAAGGCGGTCAGGGATACAGGTAGGAAACTGCCCCATTTGCTCTAAGTCATGGAAGATAGCAAAGTTGAAGGCTTGTTCACCAGGTTGGTCAGTGAAACAAGATGAAAGCCAAAGCTGGTGGTGAGCATAAAATGGAGATCTGAGCATAAGGAAAGTGAGATAGGGTGTACTCCACTTTTGAAGTCAAATAATCAAAGAATTTTACAAATTCAGAGGAATTAGGTGAGAGGTATACAGCACAGATATATTTAGTCAGCGAGTGGCATTGAAGTCTTAGCCAGATGGTTGAAAATTCTGAAGATTCAAGATTGTGGGCACGAGAACAAGTAATATCGATACGCACATATATGCAACAGCCAGCTTTGGATTGGAAATGAGAATAGAGAAAGTAAGAGGGAACAGAGAAGGGGCTGCTGTCAGTAGTCACAGACAACTGTGTTTCAGTTAGTAAGAAAAGTTGAGGTTTAGTGGAGGAGCGATGGTGTTCCACAGGTTGTAAATTAAATCTAAGGCTATGAATGTTGTAGAAATCAAGAGAAAAAGTAATAGAGGAAGAGTCAAGATACCCAAGGTCGTGTACAACAGAGTACAAAGGAGTATAAAGGAAGAATAGACATCAACAGTCCTACTGAACCTAACGAGGTTGTCAGTGTGGCTACACTACGACTATGCATGATAGACACGAAAGAACTGCAAAGTGAAAGGCTCCTCCAGCCGAAACTGGCCGGGAGAGGATTTTCTATGAGAAAGTTATGAGACAAGTAATCTACGGATATTACTAGAGAGCAAAAAAAGAGAATAAACGTGAATATAATAATGTTAATAACAAAAATTTCGCTAGAATTAAATACTCAATTTGGTGAACTGATGTTAAGTGCTCTTAATCGATTAAATTGTTTTACTGTGTGTGCTGTACTATTTGTGTTGATAGAGAATTCAATAATACACTATTCTATCAAAGAAAAAGTGCTTTACTTCATTTGATCTTGCGAGTGGTGTTTGTGAGATCGGTATTACATAGTGCGTTTACATCAGTGGCCAAAATATCTGGTGTCCTTCATGAACACGTTTAGGCGTCCTGTTTGGATAGATGGAGTTGCGCATGCGCAAGATCACGTTTTTGCACCAGCGGCAGAGACAACACATTCACCGCCGGTCTCCACAAGTACTTAACGCACTGCTAGCTAGCAGGATCTAGTATTCTTTTTTTTTTTTTTTTTTTTTTTTTTTTTTTTTTTTTTTTTTTTTTTTACATTAAAAGGGTACAGGCTAAGGGGAAAAAAATAAGTATAAAAAAAGTCCCGCTTGTCGCCAGGCCCTGTAAAGTAGACAGTAGGAGAAATAAAGACATGGGGGGGCAGTTCAATTTAGTATCAGAGGTGTCTTGACACTCCTCTTTTGAAAGAGTTTAAGTCATAGTCAGGTGGAAAAACAAACGAAGGAAGAGAGTTCTAGAGGTTACTAGTGTAAGGGATGAAAGAGTTAAGATACTGGTTAACTCTTGCATTAGGTAGATGGACAAAATAAGGATGAGAAGAAGTAGAAAGTTTTGTGCAGCGAGGCCGCGGGAGGAGGGGAGGCATGCAGTTAGCAAGTTCAGAAGAGCAGTCAGCATGAAAATAGCGGTAGAAGATAGATAAAGAAGCAACATTGTATGCAGTAGGCAGTAGACACCTACCGCCCGGTGGAATACTCCAGGAGAGGTACTTACGGGGATGTAGGTAATGCTGCAGACTGAGTGATTCCCCGTGTCCTCTCTTCCTGGTTCCCTTAGTGTCTCATTTACACAAGAGAGCAGCTGCAGCCTGCCCTCTAAAGACAACTTCTTCTACAACCTTCATAACATTACTACTCTCTTCAAATCAAAATTAAAAAATGGCTTCACCACACTCAGCCTCGGAGTCCCCATCTGGGGAGGGAACCACAAATGTCCCCAGGTCAGACTGCTCCTCTGCTGACTACCTCGGGTGTCTTGGCACTTCCGCTAACAATTTTACTCTCGATTTCTGCAACATACGTGGCCTTATATCTAATTTTCAATCTGTGGAACACCATCTCTCATCCACTAAACCTCATCTTCTCTTCCTAACTGAAACACAGTTGTCTGTGACTACTGAACGCAACCCCTTCTCTGTTCCCTCCTACTTTCTCTATCCTCATGTTCAATCCAAATCTGGCTGTTGATCTTTTCCTAACTTCCAACCCTTCAGCTTACTCTGTTAAACTTTCTTCTCCGTTGGGCTCCTCCGATCACAATCTTATTTCTGTTACCTGTCCTATCACTGCAGCGCAGCCTCAGGACCCGCCTAAGCAGAGGTGCTTCTGATATTTCAACTCTGTTAAGTGTGAGGACTTGAGGCAGTACTATTCTAATTTTTCTTGGGATGATTATTGTTTCCATATCAGAGACCCTTCTCTTTATGCCGAGCGCATAATAGAAGTGATTGTCTCTGGCATGGAGCTATACATTCTTCATACTTTTTCTAATACTAAAGCTAAAAAGCCCTGGTTTAACTCTGCTTGTTCTCGTGCTGTCAATGATAGAGAGGCGGCACACAAACGGTACCGTAGCCATCCATCTGCTGAAACTCATGCCCTATATATTTCTGCCCGTAATCATGCCAAATCTATTCTCCAACTTATTAAAAACTCTTTCATTAATAGAAAATGTCAAAGTCTTTCCAACTCTAACTCTTCTCGTGATTTCTGGCATCTAGCCAATAATATATCTAACAATTTTACTTCTTCATCTTTCCCTCCTTTACTTCAACCAGATGGCCCCACAGCTGTCTCTTGGATGATACTGGGCATATTCCTCCTACTCCTCCAACCTCTGACTACTTCATCCCTGAAATTTAAATTCTTTATCATGACGTTTTCCAGGCCCTCTCTGGTCTTGATTCTCGGAAGTCTTACGGTCCAAATAGAGTCCCTCCTATTGTTCTCAAAAACTGTACTTCCGAACTCGCTCACTGCCTGGTCAAACTCTTTCGTCTGTGTCTCTCTACTTCTCCCTATCCTTATTGCTGGAAGTTTGCTCACATTCAACCTGTCCCTAAAAGAGGTGACCGCTCCAATCCTTATAACTACCGCCTTATAGCTTTGATGTCCTGCCTTTCGAAAGCCTTTGAGTCTATCCTTAATAAGAAGATAATGAGGCATCTATCAGCTCACAACCTTATCTCTGATTGCCAGTATGATTTCCGTAAGGGCCTGGTGATCTTCTTGCTTTCCTAACTGAATCTTGGTCATCTTCTTATTAGGACTACGGTGAAAGCGTTGAAGCGGGAACCGGGAAGATGATGTGAGGCGTTTACATGTGTGACCAAACTTCCTAATGTTTTGAATTGTTTTCGTGAACATGATTTTAAGGAGATGGTCAAGTGTGGTGCTGCTACAATTTTCCTGATATATTTCATTCTTAATGCTTGTTTTTAGTTTTCTTATATATTATAAGCGACATATACCTTTTAAATTATACCCACTGTAATGGTCTCAAACATCTTACTTTCCTCTAATTTACTCGAAATAGATATCATGATTTTCTCCGTAAGAAACCACGCTCCTCTCGCTCTGCACCCAGAGGCTCGGGGAGACGGCCTCGCGGGCACTGTGTGAGGAGGTGATGTTTTATGTTTGATCTTGGATCTGCCTTCATTATTCAAACTCTTTCTATGGCTTAAATATTTTTGTGCAATATTCAAACATCTTATTTCTTAATTTAATTTGATGAAAAATTTTCAACAATATAATATGCTTTTTACTTATCATTTGAAAAAAAGTAAACAATTATCCGTCGAAGCCACAACCACATAATGCATTAAAACATCAACACTCACACAGGACTGAATGCCACATATCGTTATTTTCTACAATTCTCTAATATATTACAATCTGTTTGCTTGTCTTTGGTGTTCTTCTATATTAAAAGCAACATATATGATATAAATCTTATGTAGACGATCAACTATAATGGTCTCAAACATCTTACTTTCCTCTGATTTATTCGAAATATATATCCTGATTCTTTGTCATGAAAGCACACACATCCGCTTTGGTCCACCCACACAGAGGCCCACGTCTCGTTATTTTCAACAATTCCCTAATATATTTCAAGCTTTACGCTTGTTTTTGGTTTTATTTTATATCAAAAACAACATATATACTATAAATGTTATGTATTTCAACAACTGTTATGGTTTCAAGCGTCTTACTTTCCTCTTATTTATTCGAAATATTATCCCGTTGATTGTCTTTCTGGATGAAGTTAGGAAGTTGCTGTGCCCTGATTGGATGTTTGACCACAGGACAAATGCAGAAATTGGTATTTTGGGAGGATTTGCCAAACTCTGGTTCATACTTGCTCAGATTTTGCTTGTTATCAAGTCGACTTGACATTACATGTAAACGCCCTTGGATGCCGAGTCGCTGGTGTTGGCGGCAAAACTCTCTTCACACTCCTCCAGTAGCTTGTAGAAAGGGGTCTTCTCAGAACTAGCTCACTGCGCCAATCCTTAACGTAGATTGGGGTTAAAGGACAGGCCCGAAGAATGTAAATCCTTTTACTGAGAGACTGAGTAAAAATACAAAGGATGTTTACAAAGAGTAGCTGGGCGGACTGAGGATGCGCTGGCTGGCAGCGCGGGACGGAGGGAATTGAATTGCCGGTTAGTGCATAACCATGCAGTGATACAAAGGGGCAAAATGAATACAGAATAATACCTAACATAGAATACATAGAAATGTCCTATATCTACCTTTCACTTTTTCACGTCTTTTTCCAGACACCAAACCAGAAACATGTAAATGACTCGCATGAAAACGCCACACAGCGCGTAACTTCTGATCTTTCCTCAACTTCAGATTGAAGCAGAGAAAACTTTGTGTTATTCAATGCTTAAAACTCAATTCCTTCATATATCCACTCGACAAAATCTTCCAGACAACTATTCCATTTACTTCGATGACACACACCTGTCTCCCTCTTCTACACTGAACATCCTTGGCCTATCCTTTACTAAAACTCTTAACTGAAGGTCGCATATATCTTCTATTGCTAACTCAGTTTCCAGAAAGTTAGACGTCCTGTATCGACTCCACCAGTTTTTCTCCACCTACCAGTTGCTGACTGACTGTACAGGGGCCTTATCCGCCCCCGTATGGAGTATGCATCTCACGTGTGTGCGGGCTCTACGCACACAGTGTTGCTAAACAAGGTTGAGTCAAAAAAGCCTTTCGTCTTATTGACTCCCCTCCTCTAACTAACTGTCTTCAACCTGTAATGCAATACTGCATCTTTTGTTATCTTCTACCGTTATTTGCATGCTAACTGCTCTTCTGAACTTGCTTACTGCATGCCCCTCCCCCTCACTCTTATCCCTATTCTGCCCACCTCCCTCATGCTAGGGTTAACCAGTATATTCACTCTTTCTTCCTCTGGAACTCTACCTGAATCTGTATTTCCACCTTAATACAACTTAAATTCATTTAAGAGAGGAATATCAAGATATCTTCAACTCTAATTTGGCATCCCTTTTTTTTGCTCAGTATTCCTTACAGAACCGGCAATACTAATGGGCCTTTTTTTTATATGTTTTATTGCCCTTGGCGTTTTTTTTCTTTACATGAGAAGGGTACTGGCTAAGGAAAAACAAAAATACGATAAAAAAAAAATCCCGTTTGTCGTCAGGCTGGTTTTCCATTTGAATAAAAAGAATGCATTGTACATCAAAATACATAATTATGTAGTACTAATGATACTGATAGGTGTGAATTTTTTTTTTAGGCATGTTGACGGGAGTAGCAGGAGTAGTAGTTGCTACGAATTGCGTTTTTTAAATTCTGGAGTTAGGGGCAAAGCTTTGAAAAAGGGTCACAGTGCCCATCACCTTAAATGAGAAGCCTTGCATACCATGAAGAATGGCTGTAGAAGGTTGCAATGAAAAGTTATATAACTTATTTGAAGCACTTGTGTCCACTCCAAGACCAATTGGAATGTTTTGAGTAAAATACTTAACTGTCATTAAATGAGAACAAGCAACAATTATAGAAGGAACAATAACCTGCTTTGTTTGTGACTTTTTGTCAGAAACTAATCTGGGTTTCTTTGGCATAATTTTTCCCGACTGATGGAAGTCATAAGCATTTCCACTGGTTTTTTTTTTATCTGAGAACTCTTCAGTCTCAGAATTGAAAAACATTCTTCTGTGGAATGATTACCACTTTCGTGTATAATACACCATCTTGGAGGGATCTCAAGCTGCATAAGAAACTACTGAGGCCGTGGAAGTAGTAAAAAGCGAGCTGGTTGAGATCTACGTGCAAGACATTGTCACTGCTGGACCGACTACATATTGCTACTTTTTTAAGCAAGCTTCAATTCTCTTCTTCTATGAAAGCAATTCTTACCATTATGAATTTGCTTTCCACAATAAGAACAATGTTTTAGTGCACTAGTAGACACTAACGTGTCACGAATCACGAAGTGGACTCTTGGGCATTTCACGTAGCCTTTTAGTAATTTCAGTAAAAAGAGCTAGGATATTATCAGCTGCCTTGAAATCAAGATATGAAGCAATGCATCGCACATGGAGTAGGCAATAGACACCTGCCGCCCGGTGAAATACTCCAGGAGAGGTACTTACGGGGATGTAGGCGGTGCTGCGGACTGAATGATTCCCCGTGTCCTCTCTTCCCGGTTCCCTTAGCGTCTCATTTACACAAGAGAGCAGCTACGGCCTGCCCTCTAAAGACAACTTTTATTACTACCTACATAACAGTATTACACCTTACACTTTTACACTCTCTTCAACTCAAAATTTAAAAAGGGTTTCACAACACCCAGCCTCGGAGTCCCCATCAAGGGAGGGGACCACAAATGTCCCTAGGTCGGACTGCTCCTCTGTAGATGACCTTGGGTGTCTTGACACTTCCTCTAATACATTTTCTCTTGATTTCTGCAACATTTGTGGACTTAGGTCTAATTTTCAATCTGTGGAACACCATCTCTCCTCCATTAAACCTCATTATCTCTTCCTAACTGAAACACAGTTGTCTGCGACTACTGACAGTAAGTTGGAACATAGATTTGGCATGATTACGGGCAGAAATATAAAGGGAATGCGTTTCAGTAGATGGATGGCTATGCAGAGGTGGGCGCGATTCGAAAAAAATGAAGTCCGATTAGCGATTACCGATTCGCCAGCTTGTCAAGTCCGATTCGATTATCCGATTCGGTTGCCAAAAATTCTAAGTCCGATTAGTGATTATCAGATTATCCGATTTCGATTAAAGTTTTTAAAAGCAATTCGATATTTTTAAAAGCGATTCAATGTTTTTAAAGCTATTTTCAATGTTTCTAAAGGGAATTTAATGCTTTTTTGCCCTAACAGCAGCAGCAGCACTTCCTCTCACGACGACTGGCTCTAAACTGGTGCGGCGTGTCACTTAACCGATGAGACGCGTACGAAAAACCAGAACTAAACACGTATTATACCAACTTTATACTTGTAAAATATAACCTTTTTATTATAATTTATATGATTTAATAATTAATCATGATATGTTGCGCATTATATTATAGAGAAAATACTAAAGTGTGAATAGAATAAAGCGAAAAAATATTTACTTGAGAAAAATATAGAAAAATTTATTAAGAAACTGCTATTGCGAAATACAAAGACGACGTCGAACTGGATTAATCGCAAATCGCTTTAAATTTTCGGCAGTCCGATTGCGATTATCCGATTCGTTTGGCGGGGGTTAGTCCGATTCGATTATCCGAATCGAAAATGTGAGTCCGATTAATCGGATAATCGGATAATCGGACTTCAGAATCCGATTGCCCATCTCTGTGGCTATGGTACCATTAGAGAGCCGCCTCTTTATCTTTGACTTTGACAACACCTAGCCTCGGAGTCTCCATCAAGGGAGGGGACCACAAATGTCCCCAGGTCAGACTGCTCCTCTGTAGATGACTTTGGGTGTCTTGACACTTCCTCTAATACATTTTCTCTTGATTTCTGCAAAATTTGTGGACTTAAATCTAATTTCCAATCTGTGGAACACCATCTCTCCTGCATTAAACCTCATTATCTCTTCCTAACTGAAACACAGTTGTCTGCGACTACTGACAGTAAGTTGGAACATAGATTTGGCATGATTACGGGCAGAAATATAAAGGGAATGCGTTTCAGTAGATGGATGGCTATGGTACCATTAGTGAGCCGCCTCTTTATCTTTGACTTTGACAACACCCAGCCTCGGAGTCCCCATCAAGGGAGAGGACCACAAATGTCCCCAGGTCGGACTGCTCCTCTGTAGATGACCTTGGGTGTCTTGACATTTCCTCTAATATATTTTCTCTTGATTTCTGCAACATTTGTGGACTTAGATCTAATTTCCAATCTGTGGAACACCATCTCTCCTCCATTAAACCTCATTATCTCTTCCTAACTGAAACACAGTTGTCTGCGACTACTGACAGTAAGTTGGAACATAGATTTAGCATGATTACGGGCAGAAATATAAAGGGAATGCGTTTCAGTAGATGGATGGCTATGGTACCATTAGTGAGCCGCCTCCTTATCTTTGATAGCACGAGAACAAGCAGAGTTAAACCAGGGCTTCTTAGCTTTAGTATTAGAGAAAGTATGAGAAATGTATAATTCCATGCCAGTGATAATCACCTCTGTTATGCGATCGGCACAAAAAGAAGGATCTCTGACATGAAAGCAATAATCATCCCAAGGAAAATCAGACTAGTACTGCCTAAAGTCCCCCCACTCAGTAAAATTGAAATGACAGAAGCACTGGAGCGATATAACAGGTAACGAAAATAAGATTTTGATAGGATTGGCCCAACGGAGAGGAAAGTTTGATAAAGTATGCTGAATGGTTGGAAGTTAAGAAAAGATCAAGAATGTTGGACGTGTCTCCAAGGCGGTCAGGGATACAGGTAGGAAACTGCCCCATTTGCTCTAAGTCATGGAAGATAGCAAAGTTGAAGGCTTGTTCACCAGGTTGGTCAGTGAAACAAGATGAAAGCCAAAGCTGGTGGTGAGCATAAAATGGAGATCTGAGCATAAGGAAAGTGAGATAGGGTGTACTCCACTTTTGAAGTCAAATAATCAAAGAATTTTACAAATTCAGAGGAATTAGGTGAGAGGTATACAGCACAGATATATTTAGTCAGCGAGTGGCATTGAAGTCTTAGCCAGATGGTTGAAAATTCTGAAGATTCAAGATTGTGGGCACGAGAACAAGTAATATCGATACGCACATATAT
Source organism: Cancer borealis (assembly GCA_036785275.1). Lineage (NCBI taxonomy): Eukaryota > Metazoa > Arthropoda > Malacostraca > Decapoda > Cancridae > Cancer > Cancer borealis. The sequence goes on from JAXIVD010000404.1 coordinate 62,104, forward strand.
GCAACAGCCAGCTTTGGATTGGAAATGAGAATAGAGAAAGTAAGAGGGAACAGAGAAGGGGCTGCTGTCAGTAGTCACAGACAACTGTGTTTCAGTTAGTAAGAAAAGTTGAGGTTTAGTGGAGGAGCGATGGTGTTCCACAGGTTGTAAATTAAATCTAAGGCTATGAATGTTGTAGAAATCAAGAGAAAAAGTAATAGAGGAAGAGTCAAGATACCCAAGGTCGTGTACAACAGAGTACAAAGGAGTATAAAGGAAGAATAGACATCAACAGTCCTACTGAACCTAACGAGGTTGTCAGTGTGGCTACACTACGACTATGCATGATAGACACGAAAGAACTGCAAAGTGAAAGGCTCCTCCAGCCGAAACTGGCCGGGAGAGGATTTTCTATGAGAAAGTTATGAGACAAGTAATCTACGGATATTACTAGAGAGCAAAAAAAGAGAATAAACGTGAATATAATAATGTTAATAACAAAAATTTCGCTAGAATTAAATACTCAATTTGGTGAACTGATGTTAAGTGCTCTTAATCGATTAAATTGTTTTACTGTGTGTGCTGTACTATTTGTGTTGATAGAGAATTCAATAATACACTATTCTATCAAAGAAAAAGTGCTTTACTTCATTTGATCTTGCGAGTGGTGTTTGTGAGATCGGTATTACATAGTGCGTTTACATCAGTGGCCAAAATATCTGGTGTCCTTCATGAACACGTTTAGGCGTCCTGTTTGGATAGATGGAGTTGCGCATGCGCAAGATCACGTTTTTGCACCAGCGGCAGAGACAACACATTCACCGCCGGTCTCCACAAGTACTTAACGCACTGCTAGCTAGCAGGATCTAGTATTCTTTTTTTTTTTTTTTTTTTTTTTTTTTTTTTTTTTTTTTTTTTTTTTTACATTAAAAGGGTACAGGCTAAGGGGAAAAAAATAAGTATAAAAAAAGTCCCGCTTGTCGCCAGGCCCTGTAAAGTAGACAGTAGGAGAAATAAAGACATGGGGGGGCAGTTCAATTTAGTATCAGAGGTGTCTTGACACTCCTCTTTTGAAAGAGTTTAAGTCATAGTCAGGTGGAAAAACAAACGAAGGAAGAGAGTTCTAGAGGTTACTAGTGTAAGGGATGAAAGAGTTAAGATACTGGTTAACTCTTGCATTAGGTAGATGGACAAAATAAGGATGAGAAGAAGTAGAAAGTTTTGTGCAGCGAGGCCGCGGGAGGAGGGGAGGCATGCAGTTAGCAAGTTCAGAAGAGCAGTCAGCATGAAAATAGCGGTAGAAGATAGATAAAGAAGCAACATTGTATGCAGTAGGCAGTAGACACCTACCGCCCGGTGGAATACTCCAGGAGAGGTACTTACGGGGATGTAGGTAATGCTGCAGACTGAGTGATTCCCCGTGTCCTCTCTTCCTGGTTCCCTTAGTGTCTCATTTACACAAGAGAGCAGCTGCAGCCTGCCCTCTAAAGACAACTTCTTCTACAACCTTCATAACATTACTACTCTCTTCAAATCAAAATTAAAAAATGGCTTCACCACACTCAGCCTCGGAGTCCCCATCTGGGGAGGGAACCACAAATGTCCCCAGGTCAGACTGCTCCTCTGCTGACTACCTCGGGTGTCTTGGCACTTCCGCTAACAATTTTACTCTCGATTTCTGCAACATACGTGGCCTTATATCTAATTTTCAATCTGTGGAACACCATCTCTCATCCACTAAACCTCATCTTCTCTTCCTAACTGAAACACAGTTGTCTGTGACTACTGAACGCAACCCCTTCTCTGTTCCCTCCTACTTTCTCTATCCTCATGTTCAATCCAAATCTGGCTGTTGATCTTTTCCTAACTTCCAACCCTTCAGCTTACTCTGTTAAACTTTCTTCTCCGTTGGGCTCCTCCGATCACAATCTTATTTCTGTTACCTGTCCTATCACTGCAGCGCAGCCTCAGGACCCGCCTAAGCAGAGGTGCTTCTGATATTTCAACTCTGTTAAGTGTGAGGACTTGAGGCAGTACTATTCTAATTTTTCTTGGGATGATTATTGTTTCCATATCAGAGACCCTTCTCTTTATGCCGAGCGCATAATAGAAGTGATTGTCTCTGGCATGGAGCTATACATTCTTCATACTTTTTCTAATACTAAAGCTAAAAAGCCCTGGTTTAACTCTGCTTGTTCTCGTGCTGTCAATGATAGAGAGGCGGCACACAAACGGTACCGTAGCCATCCATCTGCTGAAACTCATGCCCTATATATTTCTGCCCGTAATCATGCCAAATCTATTCTCCAACTTATTAAAAACTCTTTCATTAATAGAAAATGTCAAAGTCTTTCCAACTCTAACTCTTCTCGTGATTTCTGGCATCTAGCCAATAATATATCTAACAATTTTACTTCTTCATCTTTCCCTCCTTTACTTCAACCAGATGGCCCCACAGCTGTCTCTTGGATGATACTGGGCATATTCCTCCTACTCCTCCAACCTCTGACTACTTCATCCCTGAAATTTAAATTCTTTATCATGACGTTTTCCAGGCCCTCTCTGGTCTTGATTCTCGGAAGTCTTACGGTCCAAATAGAGTCCCTCCTATTGTTCTCAAAAACTGTACTTCCGAACTCGCTCACTGCCTGGTCAAACTCTTTCGTCTGTGTCTCTCTACTTCTCCCTATCCTTATTGCTGGAAGTTTGCTCACATTCAACCTGTCCCTAAAAGAGGTGACCGCTCCAATCCTTATAACTACCGCCTTATAGCTTTGATGTCCTGCCTTTCGAAAGCCTTTGAGTCTATCCTTAATAAGAAGATAATGAGGCATCTATCAGCTCACAACCTTATCTCTGATTGCCAGTATGATTTCCGTAAGGGCCTGGTGATCTTCTTGCTTTCCTAACTGAATCTTGGTCATCTTCTTATTAGGACTACGGTGAAAGCGTTGAAGCGGGAACCGGGAAGATGATGTGAGGCGTTTACATGTGTGACCAAACTTCCTAATGTTTTGAATTGTTTTCGTGAACATGATTTTAAGGAGATGGTCAAGTGTGGTGCTGCTACAATTTTCCTGATATATTTCATTCTTAATGCTTGTTTTTAGTTTTCTTATATATTATAAGCGACATATACCTTTTAAATTATACCCACTGTAATGGTCTCAAACATCTTACTTTCCTCTAATTTACTCGAAATAGATATCATGATTTTCTCCGTAAGAAACCACGCTCCTCTCGCTCTGCACCCAGAGGCTCGGGGAGACGGCCTCGCGGGCACTGTGTGAGGAGGTGATGTTTTATGTTTGATCTTGGATCTGCCTTCATTATTCAAACTCTTTCTATGGCTTAAATATTTTTGTGCAATATTCAAACATCTTATTTCTTAATTTAATTTGATGAAAAATTTTCAACAATATAATATGCTTTTTACTTATCATTTGAAAAAAAGTAAACAATTATCCGTCGAAGCCACAACCACATAATGCATTAAAACATCAACACTCACACAGGACTGAATGCCACATATCGTTATTTTCTACAATTCTCTAATATATTACAATCTGTTTGCTTGTCTTTGGTGTTCTTCTATATTAAAAGCAACATATATGATATAAATCTTATGTAGACGATCAACTATAATGGTCTCAAACATCTTACTTTCCTCTGATTTATTCGAAATATATATCCTGATTCTTTGTCATGAAAGCACACACATCCGCTTTGGTCCACCCACACAGAGGCCCACGTCTCGTTATTTTCAACAATTCCCTAATATATTTCAAGCTTTACGCTTGTTTTTGGTTTTATTTTATATCAAAAACAACATATATACTATAAATGTTATGTATTTCAACAACTGTTATGGTTTCAAGCGTCTTACTTTCCTCTTATTTATTCGAAATATTATCCCGTTGATTGTCTTTCTGGATGAAGTTAGGAAGTTGCTGTGCCCTGATTGGATGTTTGACCACAGGACAAATGCAGAAATTGGTATTTTGGGAGGATTTGCCAAACTCTGGTTCATACTTGCTCAGATTTTGCTTGTTATCAAGTCGACTTGACATTACATGTAAACGCCCTTGGATGCCGAGTCGCTGGTGTTGGCGGCAAAACTCTCTTCACACTCCTCCAGTAGCTTGTAGAAAGGGGTCTTCTCAGAACTAGCTCACTGCGCTAATCCTTAACGTAGATTGGGGTTAAAGGACAGGCCCGAAGAATGTAAATCCTTTTACTGAGAGACTGAGTAAAAATACAAAGGATGTTTACAAAGAGTAGCTGGGCGGACTGAGGATGCGCTGGCTGGCAGCGCGGGACGGAGGGAATTGAATTGCCGGTTAGTGCATAACCATGCAGTGATACAAAGGGGCAAAATGAATACAGAATAATACCTAACATAGAATACATAGAAATGTCCTATATCTACCTTTCACTTTTTCACGTCTTTTTCCAGACACCAAACCAGAAACATGTAAATGACTCGCATGAAAACGCCACACAGCGCGTAACTTCTGATCTTTCCTCAACTTCAGATTGAAGCAGAGAAAACTTTGTGTTATTCAATGCTTAAAACTCAATTCCTTCATATATCCACTCGACAAAATCTTCCAGACAACTATTCCATTTACTTCGATGACACACACCTGTCTCCCTCTTCTACACTGAACATCCTTGGCCTATCCTTTACTAAAACTCTTAACTGAAGGTCGCATATATCTTCTATTGCTAACTCAGTTTCCAGAAAGTTAGACGTCCTGTATCGACTCCACCAGTTTTTCTCCACCTACCAGTTGCTGACTGACTGTACAGGGGCCTTATCCGCCCCCGTATGGAGTATGCATCTCACGTGTGTGCGGGCTCTACGCACACAGTGTTGCTAAACAAGGTTGAGTCAAAAAAGCCTTTCGTCTTATTGACTCCCCTCCTCTAACTAACTGTCTTCAACCTGTAATGCAATACTGCATCTTTTGTTATCTTCTACCGTTATTTGCATGCTAACTGCTCTTCTGAACTTGCTTACTGCATGCCCCTCCCCCTCACTCTTATCCCTATTCTGCCCACCTCCCTCATGCTAGGGTTAACCAGTATATTCACTCTTTCTTCCTCTGGAACTCTACCTGAATCTGTATTTCCACCTTAATACAACTTAAATTAATTTAAGAGAGGAATATCAAGATATCTTCAACTCTAATTTGGCATCCCTTTTTTTTGCTCAGTATTCCTTACAGAACCGGCAATACTAATGGGCCTTTTTTTTATATGTTTTATTGCCCTTGGCGTTTTTTTTCTTTACATGAGAAGGGTACTGGCTAAGGAAAAACAAAAATACGATAAAAAAAAAATCCCGTTTGTCGTCAGGCTGGTTTTCCATTTGAATAAAAAGAATGCATTGTACATCAAAATACATAATTATGTAGTACTAATGATACTGATAGGTGTGAATTTTTTTTTTAGGCATGTTGACGGGAGTAGCAGGAGTAGTAGTTGCTACGAATTGCGTTTTTTAAATTCTGGAGTTAGGGGCAAAGCTTTGAAAAAGGGTCACAGTGCCCATCACCTTAAATGAGAAGCCTTGCATACAAGGAAGAATGGCTGTAGAAGGTTGCAATGAAAAGTTATATAACTTATTTGAAGCACTTGTGTCCACTCCAAGACCAATTGGAATGTTTTGAGTAAAATACTTAACTGTCATTAAATGAGAACAAGCAACAATTATAGAAGGAACAATAACCTGCTTTGTTTGTGACTTTTTGTCAGAAACTAATCTGGGTTTCTTTGGCATAATTTTTCCCGACTGATGGAAGTCATAAGCATTTCCACTGGTTTTTTTTTTATCTGAGAACTCTTCAGTCTCAGAATTGAAAAACATTCTTCTGTGGAATGATTACCACTTTCGTGTATAATACACCATCTTGGAGGGATCTCAAGCTGCATAAGAAACTACTGAGGCCGTGGAAGTAGTAAAAAGCGAGCTGGTTGAGATCTACGTGCAAGACATTGTCACTGCTGGACCGACTACATATTGCTACTTTTTTAAGCAAGCTTCAATTCTCTTCTTCTATGAAAGCAATTCTTACCATTATGAATTTGCTTTCCACAATAAGAACAATGTTTTAGTGCACTAGTAGACACTAACGTGTCACGAATCACGAAGTGGACTCTTGGGCATTTCACGTAGCCTTTTAGTAATTTCAGTAAAAAGAGCTAGGATATTATCAGCTGCCTTGAAATCAAGATATGAAGCAATGCATCGCACATGGAGTAGGCAATAGACACCTGCCGCCCGGTGAAATACTCCAGGAGAGGTACTTACGGGGATGTAGGCGGTGCTGCGGACTGAATGATTCCCCGTGTCCTCTCTTCCCGGTTCCCTTAGCGTCTCATTTACACAAGAGAGCAGCTACGGCCTGCCCTCTAAAGACAACTTTTATTACTACCTACATAACAGTATTACACCTTACACTTTTACACTCTCTTCAACTCAAAATTTAAAAAGGGTTTCACAACACCCAGCCTCGGAGTCCCCATCAAGGGAGGGGACCACAAATGTCCCTAGGTCGGACTGCTCCTCTGTAGATGACCTTGGGTGTCTTGACACTTCCTCTAATACATTTTCTCTTGATTTCTGCAACATTTGTGGACTTAGGTCTAATTTTCAATCTGTGGAACACCATCTCTCCTCCATTAAACCTCATTATCTCTTCCTAACTGAAACACAGTTGTCTGCGACTACTGACAGTAAGTTGGAACATAGATTTGGCATGATTACGGGCAGAAATATAAAGGGAATGCGTTTCAGTAGATGGATGGCTATGCAGAGGTGGGCGCGATTCGAAAAAAATGAAGTCCGATTAGCGATTACCGATTCGCCAGCTTGTCAAGTCCGATTCGATTATCCGATTCGGTTGCCAAAAATTCTAAGTCCGATTAGCGATTATCAGATTATCCGATTTCGATTAAAGTTTTTAAAAGCAATTCGATATTTTTAAAAGCGATTCAATGTTTTTAAAGCTATTTTCAATGTTTCTAAAGGAAATTTAATGCTTTTTTGCCCTAACAGCAGCAGCAGCACTTCCTCTCACGACGACTGGCTCTAAACTGGTGCGGCGTGTCACTTAACCGATGAGACGCGTACGAAAAACCAGAACTAAACACGTATTATACCAACTTTATACTTGTAAAATATAACCTTTTTATTATAATTTATATGATTTAATAATTAATCATGATATGTTGCGCATTATATTATAGAGAAAATACTAAAGTGTGAATAGAATAAAGCGAAAAAATATTTACTTGAGAAAAATATAGAAAAATTTATTAAGAAACTGCTATTGCGAAATACAAAGACGACGTCGAACTGGATTAATCGCAAATCGCTTTAAATTTTCGGCAGTCCGATTGCGATTATCCGATTCGTTTGGCGGGGGTTAGTCCGATTCGATTATCCGAATCGAAAATGTGAGTCCGATTAATCGGATAATCGGATAATCGGACTTCAGAATCCGATTGCCCATCTCTGTGGCTATGGTACCATTAGAGAGCCGCCTCTTTATCTTTGACTTTGACAACACCTAGCCTCGGAGTCTCCATCAAGGGAGGGGACCACAAATGTCCCCAGGTCAGACTGCTCCTCTGTAGATGACTTTGGGTGTCTTGACACTTCCTCTAATACATTTTCTCTTGATTTCTGCAAAATTTGTGGACTTAAATCTAATTTCCAATCTGTGGAACACCATCTCTCCTGCATTAAACCTCATTATCTCTTCCTAACTGAAACACAGTTGTCTGCGACTACTGACAGTAAGTTGGAACATAGATTTGGCATGATTACGGGCAGAAATATAAAGGGAATGCGTTTCAGTAGATGGATGGCTATGGTACCATTAGTGAGCCGCCTCTTTATCTTTGACTTTGACAACACCCAGCCTCGGAGTCCCCATCAAGGGAGAGGACCACAAATGTCCCCAGGTCGGACTGCTCCTCTGTAGATGACCTTGGGTGTCTTGACATTTCCTCTAATATATTTTCTCTTGATTTCTGCAACATTTGTGGACTTAGATCTAATTTCCAATCTGTGGAACACCATCTCTCCTCCATTAAACCTCATTATCTCTTCCTAACTGAAACACAGTTGTCTGCGACTACTGACAGTAAGTTGGAACATAGATTTAGCATGATTACGGGCAGAAATATAAAGGGAATGCGTTTCAGTAGATGGATGGCTATGGTACCATTAGTGAGCCGCCTCCTTATCTTTGATAGCACGAGAACAAGCAGAGTTAAACCAGGGCTTCTTAGCTTTAGTATTAGAGAAAGTATGAGAAATGTATAATTCCATGCCAGTGATAATCACCTCTGTTATGCGATCGGCACAAAAAGAAGGATCTCTGACATGAAAGCAATAATCATCCCAAGGAAAATCAGACTAGTACTGCCTAAAGTCCCCCCACTCAGTCAAATTGAAATGACAGAAGCACTGGAGCGATATAACAGGTAACGAAAATAAGATTTTGATAGGATTGGCCCAACGGAGAGGAAAGTTTGATAAAGTATGCTGAATGGTTGGAAGTTAAGAAAAGATCAAGAATGTTGGACGTGTCTCCAAGGCGGTCAGGGATACAGGTAGGAAACTGCCCCATTTGCTCTAAGTCATGGAAGATAGCAAAGTTGAAGGCTTGTTCACCAGGTTGGTCAGTGAAACAAGATGAAAGCCAAAGCTGGTGGTGAGCATAAAATGGAGATCTGAGCATAAGGAAAGTGAGATAGGGTGTACTCCACTTTTGAAGTCAAATAATCAAAGAATTTTACAAATTCAGAGGAATTAGGTGAGAGGTATACAGCACAGATATATTTAGTCAGCGAGTGGCATTGAAGTCTTAGCCAGATGGTTGAAAATTCTGAAGATTCAAGATTGTGGGCACGAGAACAAGTAATATCGATACGCACATATATGCAACAGCCAGCTTTGGATTGGAAATGAGAATAGAGAAAGTAAGAGGGAACAGAGAAGGGGCTGCTGTCAGTAGTCACAGACAACTGTGTTTCAGTTAGTAAGAAAAGTTGAGGTTTAGTGGAGGAGCGATGGTGTTCCACAGGTTGTAAATTAAATCTAAGGCTATGAATGTTGTAGAAATCAAGAGAAAAAGTAATAGAGGAAGAGTCAAGATACCCAAGGTCGTGTACAACAGAGTACAAAGGAGTATAAAGGAAGAATAGACATCAACAGTCCTACTGAACCTAACGAGGTTGTCAGTGTGGCTACACTACGACTATGCATGATAGACACGAAAGAACTGCAAAGTGAAAGGCTCCTCCAGCCGAAACTGGCCGGGAGAGGATTTTCTATGAGAAAGTTATGAGACAAGTAATCTACGGATATTACTAGAGAGCAAAAAAAGAGAATAAACGTGAATATAATAATGTTAATAACAAAAATTTCGCTAGAATTAAATACTCAATTTGGTGAACTGATGTTAAGTGCTCTTAATCGATTAAATTGTTTTACTGTGTGTGCTGTACTATTTGTGTTGATAGAGAATTCAATAATACACTATTCTATCAAAGAAAAAGTGCTTTACTTCATTTGATCTTGCGAGTGGTGTTTGTGAGATCGGTATTACATAGTGCGTTTACATCAGTGGCCAAAACATCTGGTGTCCTTCATGAACACGTTTAGGCGTCCTGTTTGGATAGATGGAGTTGCGCATGCGCAAGATCACGTTTTTGCACCAGCGGCAGAGACAACACATTCACCGCCGGTCTCCACAAGTCCTTAACGCACTGCTAGCTAGCAGGATCTAGTATTCTTTTTTTTTTTTTTTTTTTTTTTTTTTTTTTTTTTTTTACATTAAAAGGGTACAGGCTAAGGGGAAAAAAATAAGTATAAAAAAAGTCCCGCTTGTCGCCAGGCCCTGTAAAGTAGACAGTAGGAGAAATAAAGACATGGGGGGGCAGTTCAATTTAGTATCAGAGGTGTCTTGACACTCCTCTTTTGAAAGAGTTTAAATCATAGTCAGGTGGAAAAACAAACGAAGGAAGAGAGTTCTAGAGGTTACCAGTGTAAGGGATGAAAGAGTTAAGATACTGGTTAACTCTTGCATTAGGTAGATGGACAAAATAAGGATGAGAAGAAGTAGAAAGTTTTGTGCAGCGAGGCCGCGGGAGGAGGGGAGGCATGCAGTTAGCAAGTTCAGAAGAGCAGTCAGCATGAAAATAGCGGTAGAAGATAGATAAAGAAGCAACATTGTATGCAGTAGGCAGTAGACACCTACCGCCCGGTGGAATACTCCAGGAGAGGTACTTACGGGGATGTAGGTAATGCTGCAGACTGAGTGATTCCCCGTGTCCTCTCTTCCTGGTTCCCTTAGTGTCTCATTTACACAAGAGAGCAGCTGCAGCCTGCCCTCTAAAGACAACTTCTTCTACAACCTTCATAACATTACTACTCTCTTCAAATCAAAATTTAAAAATGGCTTCACCACACTCAGCCTCGGAGTCCCCATCTGGGGAGGGAACCACAAATGTCCCCAGGTCAGACTGCTCCTCTGCTGACTACCTCGGGTGTCTTGGCACTTCCGCTAACAATTTTACTCTCGATTTCTGCAACATACGTGGCCTTATATCTAATTTTCAATCTGTGGAACACCATCTCTCATCCACTAAACCTCATCTTCTCTTCCTAACTGAAACACAGTTGTCTGTGACTACTGAACGCAACCCCTTCTCTGTTCCCTCCTACTTTCTCTATCCTCATGTTCAATCCAAATCTGGCTGTTGATCTTTTCCTAACTTCCAACCCTTCAGCTTACTCTGTTAAACTTTCTTCTCCGTTGGGCTCCTCCGATCACAATCTTATTTCTGTTACCTGTCCTATCACTGCAGCGCAGCCTCAGGACCCGCCTAAGCAGAGGTGCTTCTGATATTTCAACTCTGTTAAGTGTGAGGACTTGAGGCAGTACTATTCTAATTTTTCTTGGGATGATTATTGTTTCCATATCAGAGACCCTTCTCTTTATGCCGAGCGCATAATAGAAGTGATTGTCTCTGGCATGGAGCTATACATTCTTCATACTTTTTCTAATACTAAAGCTAAAAAGCCCTGATTTAACTCTGCTTGTTCTCGTGCTGTCAATGATAGAGAGGCGGCACACAAACGGTACCGTAGCCATCCATCTGCTGAAACTCATGCCCTATATATTTCTGCCCGTAATCATGCCAAATCTATTCTCCAACTTATTAAAAACTCTTTCATTAATAGAAAATGTCAAAGTCTTTCCAACTCTAACTCTTCTCGTGATTTCTGGCATCTAGCCAATAATATATCTAACAATTTTACTTCTTCATCTTTCCCTCCTTTACTTCAACCAGATGGCCCCACAGCTGTCTCTTGGATGATACTGGGCATATTCCTCCTACTCCTCCAACCTCTGACTACTTCATCCCTGAAATTTAAATTCTTTATCATGACGTTTTCCAGGCCCTCTCTGGTCTTGATTCTCGGAAGTCTTACGGTCCAAATAGAGTCCCTCCTATTGTTCTCAAAAACTGTACTTCCGAACTCGCTCACTGCCTGGTCAAACTCTTTCGTCTGTGTCTCTCTACTTCTCCCTATCCTTATTGCTGGAAGTTTGCTCACATTCAACCTGTCCCTAAAAGAGGTGACCGCTCCAATCCTTATAACTACCGCCTTATAGCTTTGATGTCCTGCCTTTCGAAAGCCTTTGAGTCTATCCTTAATAAGAAGATAATGAGGCATCTATCAGCTCACAACCTTATCTCTGATTGCCAGTATGATTTCCGTAAGGGCCTGGTGATCTTCTTGCTTTCCTAACTGAATCTTGGTCATCTTCTTATTAGGACTACGGTGAAAGCGTTGAAGCGGGAACCGGGAAGATGATTTGAGGCGTTTACATGTGTGACCAAACTTCCTAATGTTTTGAATTGTTTTCGTGAACATGATTTTAAGGAGATGGTCAAGTGTGGTGCTGCTACAATTTTCCTGATATATTTCATTCCTAATGCTTGTTTTTAGTTTTCTTATATATTATAAGCGACATATACCTTTTAAATTATACCCACTGTAATGGTCTCAAACATCTTACTTTCCTCTAATTAACTCGAAATAGATATCATGATTTTCTCCGTAAGAAACCACGCTCCTCTCGCTCTGCACCCAGAGGCTCGGGGAGACGGCCTCGCGGGCACTGTGTGAGGAGGTGATGTTTTATGTTTGATCTTGGATCTGCCTTCATTATTCAAACTCTTTCTATGGCTTAAATATTTTTGTGCAATATTCAAACATCTTATTTCTTAATTTAATTTGATGAAAAATTTTCAACAATATAATATGCTTTTTACTTATCATTTGAAAAAAAGTAAACAATTATCCGTCGAAGCCACAACCACATAATGCATTAAAACATCAACACTCACACAGGACTGAATGCCACATATCGTTATTTTCTACAATTCTCTAATATATTACAATCTGTTTGCTTGTCTTTGGTGTTCTTCTATATTAAAAGCAACATATATGATATAAATCTTATGTAGACGATCAACTATAATGGTCTCAAACATCTTACTTTCCTCTGATTTATTCGAAATATATATCCTGATTCTTTGTCATGAAAGCACACACATCCGCTTTGGTCCACCCACACAGAGGCCCACGTCTCGTTATTTTCAACAATTCCCTAATATATTTCAAGCTTTACGCTTGTTTTTGGTTTTATTTTATATCAAAAACAACATATATACTATAAATTTTATGTATTTCAACAACTGTTATGGTTTCAAGCGTCTTACTTTCCTCTTATTTATTCGAAATATTATCCCGTTGATTGTCTTTCTGGATGAAGTTAGGAAGTTGCTGTGCCCTGATTGGATGTTTGATCACAGGACAAATGCAGAAATTGGTATTTTGGGAGGATTTGCCAAACTCTGGTTCATACTTGCTCAGATTTTGCTTGTTATCAAGTCGACTTGACATTACATGTAAACGCCCTTGGATGCCGAGTCGCTGGTGTTGGCGGCAAAACTCTCTTCACACTCCTCCAGTAGCTTGTAGAAAGGGGTCTTCTCAGAACTAGCTCACTGCGCCAATCCTTAACGTAGATTGGGGTTAAAGGACAGGCCCGAAGAATGTAAATCCTTTTACTGAGAGACTGAGTAAAAATACAAAGGATGTTTATAAAGAGTAGCTGGGCGGACTGAGGATACGCTGGCTGGCAGCGCGGGACGGAGGGAATTGAATTGCCGGTTAGTGCATAACCATGCAGTGATACAAAGGGGCAAAATGAATACAGAATAATACCTAACATAGAATACATAGAAATGTCCTATATCTACCTTTCACTTTTTCACGTCTTTTTCCAGACACCAAACCAGAAACATGTAAATGACTCGCATGAAAACGCCACACAGCGCGTAACTTCTGATCTTTCCTCAACTTCAGATTGAAGCAGAGAAAACTTTGTGTTATTCAATGCTTAAAACTCAATTCCTTCATGTATCCACTCGACAAAATCTTCCAGACAACTATTCCATTTACTTCGATGACACACACCTGTCTCCCTCTTCTACACTGAACATCCTTGGCCTATCCTTTACTAAAACTCTTAACTGAAGGTCGCATATATCTTCTATTGCTAACTCAGTTTCCAGAAAGATAGACGTCCTGTATCGACTCCACCAATTTTTCTCCACCTACCAGTTGCTGACTGACTGTACAGGGGCCTTATCCGCCCCCGTATGGAGTATGCATCTCACGTGTGTGCGGGCTCTACGCACACAGTGTTGCTAAACAAGGTTGAGTCAAAAAAGCCTTTCGTCTTATTGACTCCCCTCCTCTAACTAACTGTCTTCAACCTGTAATGCAATACTGCATCTTTTGTTATCTTCTACCGTTATTTGCATGCTAACTGCTCTTCTGAACTTGCTTACTGCATGCCCCTCCCCCTCACTCTTATCCCTATTCTGCCCACCTCCCTCATGCTAGGGTTAACCAGTATATTCACTCTTTCTTCCTCTGGAACTCTACCTGAATCTGTATTTCCACCTTAATACAACTTAAATTCATTTAAGAGAGGAATATCAAGATATCTTCAACTCTAATTTGGCATCCCTTTTTTTTGCTCAGTATTCCTTACAGAACCGGCAATACTAATGGGCCTTTTTTTTTATATGTTTTATTGCCCTTGGCGTTTTTTTTCTTTACATGAGAAGGGTACTGGCTAAGGAAAAACAAAAATACGATAAAAAAAAAATCCCGTTTGTCGTCAGGCTGGTTTTCCATTTGAATAAAAAGAATGCATTGTAAATCAAAATACATAATTATGTAGTACTAATGATACTGATAGGTGTGAATTTTTTTTTTAGGCATGTTGACGGGAGTAGCAGGAGTAGTAGTTGCTACGAATTGCGCTTTTTAAATTCTGGAGTTAGGGGCAAAGCTTTGAAAAAGGGTCACAGTGCCCATCACCTTAAATGAGAAGCCTTGCATACCATGAAGAATGGCTGTAGAAGGTTGCAATGAAAAGTTATATAACTTATTTGAAGCACTTGTGTCCACTCCAAGACCAATTGGAATGTTTTGAGTAAAATACTTAACTGTCATTAAATGAGAACAAGCAACAATTATAGAAGGAACAATAACCTGACTTTTTGTCAGAAACTAATCTGGGTTTCTTTGGCATAATTTTTCCCGACTGATGGAAGTCATAAGCATTTCCACTGGGTTTTTTTTTTATCTGAGAACTCTTCAGTCTCAGAATTGAAAAACATTCTTCTGTGGAATGATTACCACTTTCGTGTATAATACACCATCTTGGAGGGATCTCAAGCTGCATAAGAAACTACTGAGGCCGTGGAAGTAGTAAAAAGCGAGCTGGTTGAGATCTACGTGCAAGACATTGTCACTGCTGGACCGACTACATATTGCTACTTTTTTAAGCAAGCTTCAATTCTCTTCTTCTATGAAAGCAATTCTTACCATTATGAATTTGCTTTCCACAATAAGAACAATGTTTTAGTGCACTAGTAGACACTAACGTGTCACGAATCACGAAGTGGACTCTTGGGCATTTCACGTAGCCTTTTAGTAATTTCAGTAAAAAGAGCTAGGATATTATCAGCTGCCTTGAAATCAAGATATGAAGCAATGCATCGCACATGGAGTAGGCAATAGACACCTGCCGCCCGGTGAAATACTCCAGGAGAGGTACTTACGGGGATGTAGGCGGTGCTGCGGACTGAATGATTCCCCGTGTCCTCTCTTCCCGGTTCCCTTAGCGTCTCATTTACACAAGAGAGCAGCTACGGCCTGCCCTCTAAAGACAACTTCTATTACTACCTACATAACAGTATTACACCTTACACTTTTACACTCTCTTCAACTCAAAATTTAAAAAGGGTTTCACAACACCCAGCCTCGGAGTCCCCATCAAGGGAGGGGACCACAAATGTCCCTAGGTCGGACTGCTCCTCTGTAGATGACCTTGGGTGTCTTGACACTTCCTCTAATACATTTCCTCTTGATTTCTGCAACATTTGTGGACTTAGGTCTAATTTTCAATCTGTGGAACACCATCTCTCCTCCATTAAACCTCATTATCTCTTCCTAACTGAAACACAGTTGTCTGCGACTACTGACAGTAAGTTGGAACATAGATTTGGCATGATTACGGGCAGAAATATAAAGGGAATGCGTTTCAGTAGATGGATGGCTATGCAGAGGTGGGCGCGATTCGAAAAAAATGAAGTCCGATTAGCGATTACCGATTCGCCAGCTTGTCAAGTCCGATTCGATTATCCGATTCGGTTGCCAAAAATTCTAAGTCCGATTAGCGATTATCAGATTATCCGATTTCGATTAAAGTTTTTAAAAGCAATTCGATATTTTTAAAAGCGATTCAATGTTTTTAAAGCTATTTTCAATGTTTCTAAAGGGAATTTAATGCTTTTTTGCCCTAACAGCAGCAGCAGCACTTCCTCTCACGACGACTGGCTCTAAACTGGTGCGGCGTGTCACTTAACCGATGAGACGCGTACGAAAAACCAGAACTAAACACGTATTATACCAACTTTATACTTGTAAAATATAACCTTTTTATTATAATTTATATGATTTAATAATTAATCATGATATGTTGCGCATTATATTATAGAGAAAATACTAAAGTGTGAATAGAATAAAGCGAAAAAATATTTACTTGAGAAAAATATAGAAAAATTTATTAAGAAACTGCTATTGCGAAATACAAAGACGACGTCGAACTGGATTAATCGCAAATCGCTTTAAATTTTCGGCAGTCCGATTGCGATTATCCGATTCGTTTGGCGGGGGTTAGTCCGATTCGATTATCCGAATCGAAAATGTGAGTCCGATTAATCGGATAATCGGATAATCGGACTTCAGAATCCGATTGCCCATCTCTGTGGCTATGGTACCATTAGAGAGCCGCCTCTTTATCTTTGACTTTGACAACACCTAGCCTCGGAGTCTCCATCAAGGGAGGGGACCACAAATGTCCCCAGGTCAGACTGCTCCTCTGTAGATGACTTTGGGTGTCTTGACACTTCCTCTAATACATTTTCTCTTGATTTCTGCAAAATTTGTGGACTTAAATCTAATTTCCAATCTGTGGAACACCATCTCTCCTGCATTAAACCTCATTATCTCTTCCTAACTGAAACACAGTTGTCTGCGACTACTGACAGTAAGTTGGAACATAGATTTGGCATGATTACGGGCAGAAATATAAAGGGAATGCGTTTCAGTAGATGGATGGCTATGGTACCATTAGTGAGCCGCCTCTTTATCTTTGACTTTGACAACACCCAGCCTCGGAGTCCCCATCAAGGGAGAGGACCACAAATGTCCCCAGGTCGGACTGCTCCTCTGTAGATGACCTTGGGTGTCTTGACATTTCCTCTAATATATTTTCTCTTGATTTCTGCAACATTTGTGGACTTAGATCTAATTTCCAATCTGTGGAACACCATCTCTCCTCCATTAAACCTCATTATCTCTTCCTAACTGAAACACAGTTGTCTGCGACTACTGACAGTAAGTTGGAACATAGATTTAGCATGATTACGGGCAGAAATATAAAGGGAATGCGTTTCAGTAGATGGATGGCTATGGTACCATTAGTGAGCCGCCTCCTTATCTTTGATAGCACGAGAACAAGCAGAGTTAAACCAGGGCTTCTTAGCTTTAGTATTAGAGAAAGTATGAGAAATGTATAATTCCATGCCAGTGATAATCACCTCTGTTATGCGATCGGCACAAAAAGAAGGATCTCTGACATGAAAGCAATAATCATCCCAAGGAAAATCAGACTAGTACTGCCTAAAGCCCCCCACTCAGTCAAATTGAAATGACAGAAGCACTGGAGCAATATAACAGGTAACGAAAATAAGATTTTGATAGGATTGGCCCAACGGAGAGGAAAGTTTGATAAAGTATGCTGAATGGTTGGAAGTTAAGAAAAGATCAAGAATGTTGGACGTGTCTCCAAGGCGGTCAGGGATACAGGTAGGAAACTGCCCCATTTGCTCTAAGTCATGGAAGATAGCAAAGTTGAAGGCTTGTTCACCAGGTTGGTCAGTGAAACAAGATGAAAGCCAAAGCTGGTGGTGAGCATAAAATGGAGATCTGAGCATAAGGAAAGTGAGATAGGGTGTACTCCACTTTTGAAGTCAAATAATCAAAGAATTTTACAAATTCAGAGGAATTAGGTGAGAGGTATACAGCACAGATATATTTAGTCAGCGAGTGGCATTGAAGTCTTAGCCAGATGGTTGAAAGTTCTGAAGATTCAAGATTGTGGGCACGAGAACAAGTAATATCGATACGCACATATATGCAACAGCCAGCTTTGGATTGGAAATGAGAATAGAGAAAGTAAGAGGGAACAGAGAAGGGGCTGCTGTCAGTAGTCACAGACAACTGTGTTTCAGTTAGTAAGAGAAGTTGAGGTTTAGTGGAGGAGCGATGGTGTTCCACAGGTTGTAAATTAAATCTAAGGCTATGAATGTTGTAGAAATCAAGAGAAAAAGTAATAGAGGAAGAGTCAAGATACCCAAGGTCGTGTACAACAGAGTACAAAGGAGTATAAAGGAAGAATAGACATCAACAGTCCTACTGAACCTAACGAGGTTGTCAGTGTGGCTACACTACGACTATGCATGATAGACACGAAAGAACTGCAAAGTGAAAGGCTCCTCCAGCCGAAACTGGCCGGGAGAGGATTTTCTATGAGAAAGTTATGAGACAAGTAATCTACGGATATTACTAGAGAGCAAAAAAAGAGAATAAACGTGAATATAATAATGTTAATAACAAAAATTTCGCTAGAATTAAATACTCAATTTGGTGAACTGATGTTAAGTGCTCTTAATCGATTAAATTGTTTTACTGTGTGTGCTGTACTATTTGTGTTGATAGAGAATTCAATAATACACTATTCTATCAAAGAAAAAGTGCTTTACTTCATTTGATCTTGCGAGTGGTGTTTGTGAGATCGGTATTACATAGTGCGTTTACATCAGTGGCCAAAATATCTGGTGTCCTTCATGAACACGTTTAGGCGTCCTGTTTGGATAGATGGAGTTGCGCATGCGCAAGATCACGTTTTTGCACCAGCGGCAGAGACAACACATTCACCGCCGGTCTCCACAAGTACTTAACGCACTGCTAGCTAGCAGGATCTAGTATTCTTTTTTTTTTTTTTTTTTTTTTTTTTTTTTTTTTTTTTTTACATTAAAAGGGTACAGGCTAAGGGGAAAAAAATAAGTATAAAAAAAGTCCCGCTTGTCGCCAGGCCCTGTAAAGTAGACAGTAGGAGAAATAAAGACATGGGGGGGCAGTTCAATTTAGTATCAGAGGTGTCTTGACACTCCTCTTTTGAAAGAGTTTAAGTCATAGTCAGGTGGAAAAACAAACGAAGGAAGAGAGTTCTAGAGGTTACCAGTGTAAGGGATGAAAGAGTTAAGATACTGGTTAACTCTTGCATTAGGTAGATGGACAAAATAAGGATGAGAAGAAGTAGAAAGTTTTGTGCAGCGAGGCCGCGGGAGGAGGGGAGGCATGCAGTTAGCAAGTTCAGAAGAGCAGTCAGCATGAAAATAGCGGTAGAAGATAGATAAAGAAGCAACATTGTATGCAGTAGGCAGTAGACACCTACCGCCCGGTGGAATACTCCAGGAGAGGTACTTACGGGGATGTAGGTAATGCTGCAGACTGAGTGATTCCCCGTGTCCTCTCTTTCTGGTTCCCTTAGTGTCTCATTTACACAAGAGAGCAGCTGCAGCCTGCCCTCTAAAGACAACTTCTTCTACAACCTTCATAACATTACTACTCTCTTCAAATCAAAATTTAAAAATGGCTTCACCACACTCAGCCTCGGAGTCCCCATCTGGGGAGGGAACCACAAATGTCCCCAGGTCAGACTGCTCCTCTGCTGACTACCTCGGGTGTCTTGGCACTTCCGCTAACAATTTTACTCTCGATTTCTGCAACATACGTGGCCTTATATCTAATTTTCAATCTGTGGAACACCATCTCTCATCCACTAAACCTCATCTTCTCTTCCTAACTGAAACACAGTTGTCTGTGACTACTGAACGCAACCCCTTCTCTGTTCCCTCCTACTTTCTCTATCCTCATGTTCAATCCAAATCTGGCTGTTGATCTTTTCCTAACTTCCAACCCTTCAGCTTACTCTGTTAAACTTTCTTCTCCGTTGGGCTCCTCCGATCACAATCTTATTTCTGTTACCTGTCCTATCACTGCAGCGCAGCCTCAGGACCCGCCTAAGCAGAGGTGCTTCTGATATTTCAACTCTGTTAAGTGTGAGGACTTGAGGCAGTACTATTCTAATTTTTCTTGGGATGATTATTGTTTCCATATCAGAGACCCTTCTCTTTATGCCGAGCGCATAATAGAAGTGATTGTCTCTGGCATGGAGCTATACATTCTTCATACTTTTTCTAATACTAAAGCTAAAAAGCCCTGGTTTAACTCTGCTTGTTCTCGTGCTGTCAATGATAGAGAGGCGGCACACAAACGGTACCGTAGCCATCCATCTGCTGAAACTCATGCCCTATATATTTCTGCCCGTAATCATGCCAAATCTATTCTCCAACTTATTAAAAACTCTTTCATTAATAGAAAATGTCAAAGTCTTTCCAACTCTAACTCTTCTCGTGATTTCTGGCATCTAGCCAATAATATATCTAACAATTTTACTTCTTCATCTTTCCCTCCTTTACTTCAACCAGATGGCCCCACAGCTGTCTCTTGGATGATACTGGGCATATTCCTCCTACTCCTCCAACCTCTGACTACTTCATCCCTGAAATTTAAATTCTTTATCATGACGTTTTCCAGGCCCTCTCTGGTCTTGATTCTCGGAAGTCTTACGGTCCAAATAGAGTCCCTCCTATTGTTCTCAAAAACTGTACTTCCGAACTCGCTCACTGCCTGGTCAAACTCTTTCGTCTGTGTCTCTCTACTTCTCCCTATCCTTATTGCTGGAAGTTTGCTCACATTCAACCTGTCCCTAAAAGAGGTGACCGCTCCAATCCTTATAACTACCGCCTTATAGCTTTGATGTCCTGCCTTTCGAAAGCCTTTGAGTTTATCCTTAATAAGAAGATAATGAGGCATCTATCAGCTCACAACCTTATCTCTGATTGCCAGTATGATTTCCGTAAGGGCCTGGTGATCTTCTTGCTTTCCTAACTGAATCTTGGTCATCTTCTTATTAGGACTACGGTGAAAGCGTTGAAGCGGGAACCGGGAAGATGATGTGAGGCGTTTACATGTGTGACCAAACTTCCTAATGTTTTGAATTGTTTTCGTGAACATGATTTTAAGGAGATGGTCAAGTGTGGTGCTGCTACAATTTTCCTGATATATTTCATTCTTAATGCTTGTTTTTAGTTTTCTTATATATTATAAGCGACATATACCTTTTAAATTATACCCACTGTAATGGTCTCAAACATCTTACTTTCCTCTAATTTACTCGAAATAGATATCATGATTTTCTCCGTAAGAAACCACGCTCCTCTCGCTCTGCACCCAGAGGCTCGGGGAGACGGCCTCGCGGGCACTGTGTGAGGAGGTGATGTTTTATGTTTGATCTTGGATCTGCCTTCATTATTCAAACTCTTTCTATGGCTTAAATATTTTTGTGCAATATTCAAACATCTTATTTCTTAATTTAATTTGATGAAAAATTTTCAACAATATAATATGCTTTTTACTTATCATTTGAAAAAAAGTAAACAATTATCCGTCGAAGCCACAACCACATAATGCATTAAAACATCAACACTCACACAGGACTGAATGCCACATATCGTTATTTTCTACAATTCTCTAATATATTACAATCTGTTTGCTTGTCTTTGGTGTTCTTCTATATTAAAAGCAACATATATGATATAAATCTTATGTAGACGATCAACTATAATGGTCTCAAACATCTTACTTTCCTCTGATTTATTCGAAATATATATCCTGATTCTTTGTCATGAAAGCACACACATCCGCTTTGGTCCACCCACACAGAGGCCCACGTCTCGTTATTTTCAACAATTCCCTAATATATTTCAAGCTTTACGCTTGTTTTTGGTTTTATTTTATATCAAAAACAACATATATACTATAAATGTTATGTATTTCAACAACTGTTATGGTTTCAAGCGTCTTACTTTCCTCTTATTTATTCGAAATATTATCCCGTTGATTGTCTTTCTGGATGAAGTTAGGAAGTTGCTGTGCCCTGATTGGATGTTTGACCACAGGACAAATGCAGAAATTGGTATTTTGGGAGGATTTGCCAAACTCTGGTTCATACTTGCTCAGATTTTGCTTGTTATCAAGTCGACTTGACATTACATGTAAACGCCCTTGGATGCCGAGTCGCTGGTGTTGGCGGCAAAACTCTCTTCACACTCCTCCAGTAGCTTGTAGAAAGGGGTCTTCTCAGAACTAGCTCACTGCGCCAATCCTTAACGTAGATTGGGGTTAAAGGACAGGCCCGAAGAATGTAAATCCTTTTACTGAGAGACTGAGTAAAAATACAAAGGATGTTTACAAAGAGTAGCTGGGCGGACTGAGGATGCGCTGGCTGGCAGCGCGGGACGGAGGGAAT
This sequence comes from Cancer borealis, assembly GCA_036785275.1. NCBI lineage: Eukaryota > Metazoa > Arthropoda > Malacostraca > Decapoda > Cancridae > Cancer > Cancer borealis. Next base: position 84,258 of record JAXIVD010000404.1, read on the forward strand.
TGAATTGCCGGTTAGTGCATAACCATGCAGTGATACAAAGGGGCAAAATGAATACAGAATAATACCTAACATAGAATACATAGAAATGTCCTATATCTACCTTTCACTTTTTCACGTCTTTTTCCAGACACCAAACCAGAAACATGTAAATGACTCGCATGAAAACGCCACACAGCGCGTAACTTCTGATCTTTCCTCAACTTCAGATTGAAGCAGAGAAAACTTTGTGTTATTCAATGCTTAAAACTCAATTCCTTCATATATCCACTCGACAAAATCTTCCAGACAACTATTCCATTTACTTCGATGACACACACCTGTCTCCCTCTTCTACACTGAACATCCTTGGCCTATCCTTTACTAAAACTCTTAACTGAAGGTCGCATATATCTTCTATTGCTAACTCAGTTTCCAGAAAGTTAGACGTCCTGTATCGACTCCACCAGTTTTTCTCCACCTACCAGTTGCTGACTGACTGTACAGGGGCCTTATCCGCCCCCGTATGGAGTATGCATCTCACGTGTGTGCGGGCTCTACGCACACAGTGTTGCTAAACAAGGTTGAGTCAAAAAAGCCTTTCGTCTTATTGACTCCCCTCCTCTAACTAACTGTCTTCAACCTGTAATGCAATACTGCATCTTTTGTTATCTTCTACCGTTATTTGCATGCTAACTGCTCTTCTGAACTTGCTTACTGCATGCCCCTCCCCCTCACTCTTATCCCTATTCTGCCCACCTCCCTCATGCTAGTGTTAACCAGTATATTCACTCTTTCTTCCTCTGGAACTCTACCTGAATCTGTATTTCCACCTTAATACAACTTAAATTAATTTAAGAGAGGAATATCAAGATATCTTCAACTCTAATTTGGCATCCCTTTTTTTTGCTCAGTATTCCTTACAGAACCGGCAATACTAATGGGCCTTTTTTTTATATGTTTTATTGCCCTTGGCGTTTTTTTTCTTTACATGAGAAGGGTACTGGCTAAGGAAAAACAAAAATACGATAAAAAAAAAATCCCGTTTGTCGTCAGGCTGGTTTTCCATTTGAATAAAAAGAATGCATTGTACATCAAAATACATAATTATGTAGTACTAATGATACTGATAGGTGTGAATTTTTTTTTTAGGCATGTTGACGGGAGTAGCAGGAGTAGTAGTTGCTACGAATTGCGTTTTTTAAATTCTGGAGTTAGGGGCAAAGCTTTGAAAAAGGGTCACAGTGCCCATCACCTTAAATGAGAAGCCTTGCATACAATGAAGAATGGCTGTAGAAGGTTGCAATGAAAAGTTATATAACTTATTTGAAGCACTTGTGTCCACTCCAAGACCAATTGGAATGTTTTGAGTAAAATACTTAACTGTCATTAAATGAGAACAAGCAACAATTATAGAAGGAACAATAACCTGCTTTGTTTGTGACTTTTTGTCAGAAACTAATCTGGGTTTCTTTGGCATAATTTTTCCCGACTGATGGAAGTCATAAGCATTTCCACTGGTTTTTTTTTTATCTGAGAACTCTTCAGTCTCAGAATTGAAAAACATTCTTCTGTGGAATGATTACCACTTTCGTGTATAATACACCATCTTGGAGGGATCTCAAGCTGCATAAGAAACTACTGAGGCCGTGGAAGTAGTAAAAAGCGAGCTGGTTGAGATCTACGTGCAAGACATTGTCACTGCTGGACCGACTACATATTGCTACTTTTTTAAGCAAGCTTCAATTCTCTTCTTCTATGAAAGCAATTCTTACCATTATGAATTTGCTTTCCACAATAAGAACAATGTTTTAGTGCACTAGTAGACACTAACGTGTCACGAATCACGAAGTGGACTCTTGGGCATTTCACGTAGCCTTTTAGTAATTTCAGTAAAAAGAGCTAGGATATTATCAGCTGCCTTGAAATCAAGATATGAAGCAATGCATCGCACATGGAGTAGGCAATAGACACCTGCCGCCCGGTGAAATACTCCAGGAGAGGTACTTACGGGGATGTAGGCGGTGCTGCGGACTGAATGATTCCCCGTGTCCTCTCTTCCCGGTTCCCTTAGCGTCTCATTTACACAAGAGAGCAGCTACGGCCTGCCCTCTAAAGACAACTTTTATTACTACCTACATAACAGTATTACACCTTACACTTTTACACTCTCTTCAACTCAAAATTTAAAAAGGGTTTCACAACACCCAGCCTCGGAGTCCCCATCAAGGGAGGGGACCACAAATGTCCCTAGGTCGGACTGCTCCTCTGTAGATGACCTTGGGTGTCTTGACACTTCCTCTAATACATTTTCTCTTGATTTCTGCAACATTTGTGGACTTAGGTCTAATTTTCAATCTGTGGAACACCATCTCTCCTCCATTAAACCTCATTATCTCTTCCTAACTGAAACACAGTTGTCTGCGACTACTGACAGTAAGTTGGAACATAGATTTGGCATGATTACGGGCAGAAATATAAAGGGAATGCGTTTCAGTAGATGGATGGCTATGCAGAGGTGGGCGCGATTCGAAAAAAATGAAGTCCGATTAGCGATTACCGATTCGCCAGCTTGTCAAGTCCGATTCGATTATCCGATTCGGTTGCCAAAAATTCTAAGTCCGATTAGCGATTATCAGATTATCCGATTTCGATTAAAGTTTTTAAAAGCAATTCGATATTTTTAAAAGCGATTCAATGTTTTTAAAGCTATTTTCAATGTTTCTAAAGGGAATTTAATGCTTTTTTGCCCTAACAGCAGCAGCAGCACTTCCTCTCACGACGACTGGCTCTAAACTGGTGCGGCGTGTCACTTAACCGATGAGACGCGTACGAAAAACCAGAACTAAACACGTATTATACCAACTTTATACTTGTAAAATATAACCTTTTTATTATAATTTATATGATTTAATAATTAATCATGATATGTTGCGCATTATATTATAGAGAAAATACTAAAGTGTGAATAGAATAAAGCGAAAAAATATTTACTTGAGAAAAATATAGAAAAATTTATTAAGAAACTGCTATTGCGAAATACAAAGACGACGTCGAACTGGATTAATCGCAAATCGCTTTAAATTTTCGGCAGTCCGATTGCGATTATCCGATTCGTTTGGCGGGGGTTAGTCCGATTCGATTATCCGAATCGAAAATGTGAGTCCGATTAATCGGATAATCGGATAATCGGACTTCAGAATCCGATTGCCCATCTCTGTGGCTATGGTACCATTAGAGAGCCGCCTCTTTATCTTTGACTTTGACAACACCTAGCCTCGGAGTCTCCATCAAGGGAGGGGACCACAAATGTCCCCAGGTCAGACTGCTCCTCTGTAGATGACTTTGGGTGTCTTGACACTTCCTCTAATACATTTTCTCTTGATTTCTGCAAAATTTGTGGACTTAAATCTAATTTCCAATCTGTGGAACACCATCTCTCCTGCATTAAACCTCATTATCTCTTCCTAACTGAAACACAGTTGTCTGCGACTACTGACAGTAAGTTGGAACATAGATTTGGCATGATTACGGGCAGAAATATAAAGGGAATGCGTTTCAGTAGATGGATGGCTATGGTACCATTAGTGAGCCGCCTCTTTATCTTTGACTTTGACAACACCCAGCCTCGGAGTCCCCATCAAGGGAGAGGACCACAAATGTCCCCAGGTCGGACTGCTCCTCTGTAGATGACCTTGGGTGTCTTGACATTTCCTCTAATATATTTTCTCTTGATTTCTGCAACATTTGTGGACTTAGATCTAATTTCCAATCTGTGGAACACCATCTCTCCTCCATTAAACCTCATTATCTCTTCCTAACTGAAACACAGTTGTCTGCGACTACTGACAGTAAGTTGGAACATAGATTTAGCATGATTACGGGCAGAAATATAAAGGGAATGCGTTTCAGTAGATGGATGGCTATGGTACCATTAGTGAGCCGCCTCCTTATCTTTGATAGCACGAGAACAAGCAGAGTTAAACCAGGGCTTCTTAGCTTTAGTATTAGAGAAAGTATGAGAAATGTATAATTCCATGCCAGTGATAATCACCTCTGTTATGCGATCGGCACAAAAAGAAGGATCTCTGACATGAAAGCAATAATCATCCCAAGGAAAATCAGACTAGTACTGCCTAAAGTCCCCCCACTCAGTAAAATTGAAATGACAGAAGCACTGGAGCGATATAACAGGTAACGAAAATAAGATTTTGATAGGATTGGCCCAACGGAGAGGAAAGTTTGATAAAGTATGCTGAATGGTTGGAAGTTAAGAAAAGATCAAGAATGTTGGACGTGTCTCCAAGGCGGTCAGGGATACAGGTAGGAAACTGCCCCATTTGCTCTAAGTCATGGAAGATAGCAAAGTTGAAGGCTTGTTCACCAGGTTGGTCAGTGAAACAAGATGAAAGCCAAAGCTGGTGGTGAGCATAAAATGGAGATCTGAGCATAAGGAAAGTGAGATAGGGTGTACTCCACTTTTGAAGTCAAATAATCAAAGAATTTTACAAATTCAGAGGAATTAGGTGAGAGGTATACAGCACAGATATATTTAGTCAGCGAGTGGCATTGAAGTCTTAGCCAGATGGTTGAAAATTCTGAAGATTCAAGATTGTGGGCACGAGAACAAGTAATATCGATACGCACATATATGCAACAGCCAGCTTTGGATTGGAAATGAGAATAGAGAAAGTAAGAGGGAACAGAGAAGGGGCTGCTGTCAGTAGTCACAGACAACTGTGTTTCAGTTAGTAAGAAAAGTTGAGGTTTAGTGGAGGAGCGATGGTGTTCCACAGGTTGTAAATTAAATCTAAGGCTATGAATGTTGTAGAAATCAAGAGAAAAAGTAATAGAGGAAGAGTCAAGATACCCAAGGTCGTGTACAACAGAGTACAAAGGAGTATAAAGGAAGAATAGACATCAACAGTCCTACTGAACCTAACGAGGTTGTCAGTGTGGCTACACTACGACTATGCATGATAGACACGAAAGAACTGCAAAGTGAAAGGCTCCTCCAGCCGAAACTGGCCGGGAGAGGATTTTCTATGAGAAAGTTATGAGACAAGTAATCTACGGATATTACTAGAGAGCAAAAAAAGAGAATAAACGTGAATATAATAATGTTAATAACAAAAATTTCGCTAGAATTAAATACTCAGTTTGGTGAACTGATGTTAAGTGCTCTTAATCGATTAAATTGTTTTACTGTGTGTGCTGTACTATTTGTGTTGATAGAGAATTCAATAATACACTATTCTATCAAAGAAAAAGTGCTTTACTTCATTTGATCTTGCGAGTGGTGTTTGTGAGATCGGTATTACATAGTGCGTTTACATCAGTGGCCAAAACATCTGGTGTCCTTCATGAACACGTTTAGGCGTCCTGTTTGGATAGATGGAGTTGCGCATGCGCAAGATCACGTTTTTGCACCAGCGGCAGAGACAACACATTCACCGCCGGTCTCCACAAGTCCTTAACGCACTGCTAGCTAGCAGGATCTAGTATTCTTTTTTTTTTTTTTTTTTTTTTTTTTTTTTTTTTTTTACATTAAAAGGGTACAGGCTAAGGGGAAAAAAATAAGTATAAAAAAAGTCCCGCTTGTCGCCAGGCCCTGTAAAGTAGACAGTAGGAGAAATAAAGACATGGGGGGGCAGTTCAATTTAGTATCAGAGGTGTCTTGACACTCCTCTTTTGAAAGAGTTTAAATCATAGTCAGGTGGAAAAACAAACGAAGGAAGAGAGTTCTAGAGGTTACCAGTGTAAGGGATGAAAGAGTTAAGATACTGGTTAACTCTTGCATTAGGTAGATGGACAAAATAAGGATGAGAAGAAGTAGAAAGTTTTGTGCAGCGAGGCCGCGGGAGGAGGGGAGGCATGCAGTTAGCAAGTTCAGAAGAGCAGTCAGCATGAAAATAGCGGTAGAAGATAGATAAAGAAGCAACATTGTATGCAGTAGGCAGTAGACACCTACCGCCCGGTGGAATACTCCAGGAGAGGTACTTACGGGGATGTAGGTAATGCTGCAGACTGAGTGATTCCCCGTGTCCTCTCTTCCTGGTTCCCTTAGTGTCTCATTTACACAAGAGAGCAGCTGCAGCCTGCCCTCTAAAGACAACTTCTTCTACAACCTTCATAACATTACTACTCTCTTCAAATCAAAATTTAAAAATGGCTTCACCACACTCAGCCTCGGAGTCCCCATCTGGGGAGGGAACCACAAATGTCCCCAGGTCAGACTGCTCCTCTGCTGACTACCTCGGGTGTCTTGGCACTTCCGCTAACAATTTTACTCTCGATTTCTGCAACATACGTGGCCTTATATCTAATTTTCAATCTGTGGAACACCATCTCTCATCCACTAAACCTCATCTTCTCTTCCTAACTGAAACACAGTTGTCTGTGACTACTGAACGCAACCCCTTCTCTGTTCCCTCCTACTTTCTCTATCCTCATGTTCAATCCAAATCTGGCTGTTGATCTTTTCCTAACTTCCAACCCTTCAGCTTACTCTGTTAAACTTTCTTCTCCGTTGGGCTCCTCCGATCACAATCTTATTTCTGTTACCTGTCCTATCACTGCAGCGCAGCCTCAGGACCCGCCTAAGCAGAGGTGCTTCTGATATTTCAACTCTGTTAAGTGTGAGGACTTGAGGCAGTACTATTCTAATTTTTCTTGGGATGATTATTGTTTCCATATCAGAGACCCTTCTCTTTATGCCGAGCGCATAATAGAAGTGATTGTCTCTGGCATGGAGCTATACATTCTTCATACTTTTTCTAATACTAAAGCTAAAAAGCCCTGGTTTAACTCTGCTTGTTCTCGTGCTGTCAATGATAGAGAGGCGGCACACAAACGGTACCGTAGCCATCCATCTGCTGAAACTCATGCCCTATATATTTCTGCCCGTAATCATGCCAAATCTATTCTCCAACTTATTAAAAACTCTTTCATTAATAGAAAATGTCAAAGTCTTTCCAACTCTAACTCTTCTCGTGATTTCTGGCATCTAGCCAATAATATATCTAACAATTTTACTTCTTCATCTTTCCCTCCTTTACTTCAACCAGATGGCCCCACAGCTGTCTCTTGGATGATACTGGGCATATTCCTCCTACTCCTCCAACCTCTGACTACTTCATCCCTGAAATTTAAATTCTTTATCATGACGTTTTCCAGGCCCTCTCTGGTCTTGATTCTCGGAAGTCTTACGGTCCAAATAGAGTCCCTCCTATTGTTCTCAAAAACTGTACTTCCGAACTCGCTCACTGCCTGGTCAAACTCTTTCGTCTGTGTCTCTCTACTTCTCCCTATCCTTATTGCTGGAAGTTTGCTCACATTCAACCTGTCCCTAAAAGAGGTGACCGCTCCAATCCTTATAACTACCGCCTTATAGCTTTGATGTCCTGCCTTTCGAAAGCCTTTGAGTCTATCCTTAATAAGAAGATAATGAGGCATCTATCAGCTCACAACCTTATCTCTGATTGCCAGTATGATTTCCGTAAGGGCCTGGTGATCTTCTTGCTTTCCTAACTGAATCTTGGTCATCTTCTTATTAGGACTACGGTGAAAGCGTTGAAGCGGGAACCGGGAAGATGATTTGAGGCGTTTACATGTGTGACCAAACTTCCTAATGTTTTGAATTGTTTTCGTGAACATGATTTTAAGGAGATGGTCAAGTGTGGTGCTGCTACAATTTTCCTGATATATTTCATTCCTAATGCTTGTTTTTAGTTTTCTTATATATTATAAGCGACATATACCTTTTAAATTATACCCACTGTAATGGTCTCAAACATCTTACTTTCCTCTAATTAACTCGAAATAGATATCATGATTTTCTCCGTAAGAAACCACGCTCCTCTCGCTCTGCACCCAGAGGCTCGGGGAGACGGCCTCGCGGGCACTGTGTGAGGAGGTGATGTTTTATGTTTGATCTTGGATCTGCCTTCATTATTCAAACTCTTTCTATGGCTTAAATATTTTTGTGCAATATTCAAACATCTTATTTCTTAATTTAATTTGATGAAAAATTTTCAACAATATAATATGCTTTTTACTTATCATTTGAAAAAAAGTAAACAATTATCCGTCGAAGCCACAACCACATAATGCATTAAAACATCAACACTCACACAGGACTGAATGCCACATATCGTTATTTTCTACAATTCTCTAATATATTACAATCTGTTTGCTTGTCTTTGGTGTTCTTCTATATTAAAAGCAACATATATGATATAAATCTTATGTAGACGATCAACTATAATGGTCTCAAACATCTTACTTTCCTCTGATTTATTCGAAATATATATCCTGATTCTTTGTCATGAAAGCACACACATCCGCTTTGGTCCACCCACACAGAGGCCCACGTCTCGTTATTTTCAACAATTCCCTAATATATTTCAAGCTTTACGCTTGTTTTTGGTTTTATTTTATATCAAAAACAACATATATACTATAAATTTTATGTATTTCAACAACTGTTATGGTTTCAAGCGTCTTACTTTCCTCTTATTTATTCGAAATATTATCCCGTTGATTGTCTTTCTGGATGAAGTTAGGAAGTTGCTGTGCCCTGATTGGATGTTTGATCACAGGACAAATGCAGAAATTGGTATTTTGGGAGGATTTGCCAAACTCTGGTTCATACTTGCTCAGATTTTGCTTGTTATCAAGTCGACTTGACATTACATGTAAACGCCCTTGGATGCCGAGTCGCTGGTGTTGGCGGCAAAACTCTCTTCACACTCCTCCAGTAGCTTGTAGAAAGGGGTCTTCTCAGAACTAGCTCACTGCGCCAATCCTTAACGTAGATTGGGGTTAAAGGACAGGCCCGAAGAATGTAAATCCTTTTACTGAGAGACTGAGTAAAAATACAAAGGATGTTTATAAAGAGTAGCTGGGCGGACTGAGGATACGCTGGCTGGCAGCGCGGGACGGAGGGAATTGAATTGCCGGTTAGTGCATAACCATGCAGTGATACAAAGGGGCAAAATGAATACAGAATAATACCTAACATAGAATACATAGAAATGTCCTATATCTACCTTTCACTTTTTCACGTCTTTTTCCAGACACCAAACCAGAAACATGTAAATGACTCGCATGAAAACGCCACACAGCGCGTAACTTCTGATCTTTCCTCAACTTCAGATTGAAGCAGAGAAAACTTTGTGTTATTCAATGCTTAAAACTCAATTCCTTCATGTATCCACTCGACAAAATCTTCCAGACAACTATTCCATTTACTTCGATGACACACACCTGTCTCCCTCTTCTACACTGAACATCCTTGGCCTATCCTTTACTAAAACTCTTAACTGAAGGTCGCATATATCTTCTATTGCTAACTCAGTTTCCAGAAAGATAGACGTCCTGTATCGACTCCACCAATTTTTCTCCACCTACCAGTTGCTGACTGACTGTACAGGGGCCTTATCCGCCCCCGTATGGAGTATGCATCTCACGTGTGTGCGGGCTCTACGCACACAGTGTTGCTAAACAAGGTTGAGTCAAAAAAGCCTTTCGTCTTATTGACTCCCCTCCTCTAACTAACTGTCTTCAACCTGTAATGCAATACTGCATCTTTTGTTATCTTCTACCGTTATTTGCATGCTAACTGCTCTTCTGAACTTGCTTACTGCATGCCCCTCCCCCTCACTCTTATCCCTATTCTGCCCACCTCCCTCATGCTAGGGTTAACCAGTATATTCACTCTTTCTTCCTCTGGAACTCTACCTGAATCTGTATTTCCACCTTAATACAACTTAAATTCATTTAAGAGAGGAATATCAAGATATCTTCAACTCTAATTTGGCATCCCTTTTTTTTGCTCAGTATTCCTTACAGAACCGGCAATACTAATGGGCCTTTTTTTTTATATGTTTTATTGCCCTTGGCGTTTTTTTTCTTTACATGAGAAGGGTACTGGCTAAGGAAAAACAAAAATACGATAAAAAAAAAATCCCGTTTGTCGTCAGGCTGGTTTTCCATTTGAATAAAAAGAATGCATTGTAAATCAAAATACATAATTATGTAGTACTAATGATACCGATAGGTGTGAATTTTTTTTTTAGGCATGTTGACGGGAGTAGCAGGAGTAGTAGTTGCTACGAATTGCGTTTTTTAAATTCTGGAGTTAGGGGCAAAGCTTTGAAAAAGGGTCACAGTGCCCATCACCTTAAATGAGAAGCCTTGCATACCATGAAGAATGGCTGTAGAAGGTTGCAATGAAAAGTTATATAACTTATTTGAAGCACTTGTGTCCACTCCAAGACCAATTGGAATGTTTTGAGTAAAATACTTAACTGTCATTAAATGAGAACAAGCAACAATTATAGAAGGAACAATAACCTGACTTTTTGTCAGAAACTAATCTGGGTTTCTTTGGCATAATTTTTCCCGACTGATGGAAGTCATAAGCATTTCCACTGGGTTTTTTTTTTATCTGAGAACTCTTCAGTCTCAGAATTGAAAAACATTCTTCTGTGGAATGATTACCACTTTCGTGTATAATACACCATCTTGGAGGGATCTCAAGCTGCATAAGAAACTACTGAGGCCGTGGAAGTAGTAAAAAGCGAGCTGGTTGAGATCTACGTGCAAGACATTGTCACTGCTGGACCGACTACATATTGCTACTTTTTTAAGCAAGCTTCAATTCTCTTCTTCTATGAAAGCAATTCTTACCATTATGAATTTGCTTTCCACAATAAGAACAATGTTTTAGTGCACTAGTAGACACTAACGTGTCACGAATCACGAAGTGGACTCTTGGGCATTTCACGTAGCCTTTTAGTAATTTCAGTAAAAAGAGCTAGGATATTATCAGCTGCCTTGAAATCAAGATATGAAGCAATGCATCGCACATGGAGTAGGCAATAGACACCTGCCGCCCGGTGAAATACTCCAGGAGAGGTACTTACGGGGATGTAGGCGGTGCTGCGGACTGAATGATTCCCCGTGTCCTCTCTTCCCGGTTCCCTTAGCGTCTCATTTACACAAGAGAGCAGCTACGGCCTGCCCTCTAAAGACAACTTTTATTACTACCTACATAACAGTATTACACCTTACACTTTTACACTCTCTTCAACTCAAAATTTAAAAAGGGTTTCACAACACCCAGCCTCGGAGTCCCCATCAAGGGAGGGGACCACAAATGTCCCTAGGTCGGACTGCTCCTCTGTAGATGACCTTGGGTGTCTTGACACTTCCTCTAATACATTTTCTCTTGATTTCTGCAACATTTGTGGACTTAGGTCTAATTTTCAATCTGTGGAACACCATCTCTCCTCCATTAAACCTCATTATCTCTTCCTAACTGAAACACAGTTGTCTGCGACTACTGACAGTAAGTTGGAACATAGATTTGGCATGATTACGGGCAGAAATATAAAGGGAATGCGTTTCAGTAGATGGATGGCTATGCAGAGGTGGGCGCGATTCGAAAAAAATGAAGTCCGATTAGCGATTACCGATTCGCCAGCTCGTCAAGTCCGATTCGATTATCCGATTCGGTTGCCAAAAATTCTAAGTCCGATTAGCGATTATCAGATTATCCGATTTCGATTAAAGTTTTTAAAAGCAATTCGATATTTTTAAAAGCGATTCAATGTTTTTAAAGCTATTTTCAATGTTTCTAAAGGGAATTTAATGCTTTTTTGCCCTAACAGCAGCAGCAGCACTTCCTCTCACGACGACTGGCTCTAAACTGGTGCGGCGTGTCACTTAACCGATGAGACGCGTACGAAAAACCAGAACTAAACACGTATTATACCAACTTTATACTTGTAAAATATAACCTTTTTATTATAATTTATATGATTTAATAATTAATCATGATATGTTGCGCATTATATTATAGAGAAAATACTAAAGTGTGAATAGAATAAAGCGAAAAAATATTTACTTGAGAAAAATATAGAAAAATTTATTAAGAAACTGCTATTGCGAAATACAAAGACGACGTCGAACTGGATTAATCGCAAATCGCTTTAAATTTTCGGCAGTCCGATTGCGATTATCCGATTCGTTTGGCGGGGGTTAGTCCGATTCGATTATCCGAATCGAAAATGTGAGTCCGATTAATCGGATAATCGGATAATCGGACTTCAGAATCCGATTGCCCATCTCTGTGGCTATGGTACCATTAGAGAGCCGCCTCTTTATCTTTGACTTTGACAACACCTAGCCTCGGAGTCTCCATCAAGGGAGGGGACCACAAATGTCCCCAGGTCAGACTGCTCCTCTGTAGATGACTTTGGGTGTCTTGACACTTCCTCTAATACATTTTCTCTTGATTTCTGCAAAATTTGTGGACTTAAATCTAATTTCCAATCTGTGGAACACCATCTCTCCTGCATTAAACCTCATTATCTCTTCCTAACTGAAACACAGTTGTCTGCGACTACTGACAGTAAGTTGGAACATAGATTTGGCATGATTACGGGCAGAAATATAAAGGGAATGCGTTTCAGTAGATGGATGGCTATGGTACCATTAGTGAGCCGCCTCTTTATCTTTGACTTTGACAACACCCAGCCTCGGAGTCCCCATCAAGGGAGAGGACCACAAATGTCCCCAGGTCGGACTGCTCCTCTGTAGATGACCTTGGGTGTCTTGACATTTCCTCTAATATATTTTCTCTTGATTTCTGCAACATTTGTGGACTTAGATCTAATTTCCAATCTGTGGAACACCATCTCTCCTCCATTAAACCTCATTATCTCTTCCTAACTGAAACACAGTTGTCTGCGACTACTGACAGTAAGTTGGAACATAGATTTAGCATGATTACGGGCAGAAATATAAAGGGAATGCGTTTCAGTAGATGGATGGCTATGGTACCATTAGTGAGCCGCCTCCTTATCTTTGATAGCACGAGAACAAGCAGAGTTAAACCAGGGCTTCTTAGCTTTAGTATTAGAGAAAGTATGAGAAATGTATAATTCCATGCCAGTGATAATCACCTCTGTTATGCGATCGGCACAAAAAGAAGGATCTCTGACATGAAAGCAATAATCATCCCAAGGAAAATCAGACTAGTACTGCCTAAAGTCCCCCCACTCAGTAAAATTGAAATGACAGAAGCACTGGAGCGATATAACAGGTAACGAAAATAAGATTTTGATAGGATTGGCCCAACGGAGAGGAAAGTTTGATAAAGTATGCTGAATGGTTGGAAGTTAAGAAAAGATCAAGAATGTTGGACGTGTCTCCAAGGCGGTCAGGGATACAGGTAGGAAACTGCCCCATTTGCTCTAAGTCATGGAAGATAGCAAAGTTGAAGGCTTGTTCACCAGGTTGGTCAGTGAAACAAGATGAAAGCCAAAGCTGGTGGTGAGCATAAAATGGAGATCTGAGCATAAGGAAAGTGAGATAGGGTGTACTCCACTTTTGAAGTCAAATAATCAAAGAATTTTACAAATTCAGAGGAATTAGGTGAGAGGTATACAGCACAGATATATTTAGTCAGCGAGTGGCATTGAAGTCTTAGCCAGATGGTTGAAAATTCTGAAGATTCAAGATTGTGGGCACGAGAACAAGTAATATCGATACGCACATATATGCAACAGCCAGCTTTGGATTGGAAATGAGAATAGAGAAAGTAAGAGGGAACAGAGAAGGGGCTGCTGTCAGTAGTCACAGACAACTGTGTTTCAGTTAGTAAGAAAAGTTGAGGTTTAGTGGAGGAGCGATGGTGTTCCACAGGTTGTAAATTAAATCTAAGGCTATGAATGTTGTAGAAATCAAGAGAAAAAGTAATAGAGGAAGAGTCAAGATACCCAAGGTCGTGTACAACAGAGTACAAAGGAGTATAAAGGAAGAATAGACATCAACAGTCCTACTGAACCTAACGAGGTTGTCAGTGTGGCTACACTACGACTATGCATGATAGACACGAAAGAACTGCAAAGTGAAAGGCTCCTCCAGCCGAAACTGGCCGGGAGAGGATTTTCTATGAGAAAGTTATGAGACAAGTAATCTACGGATATTACTAGAGAGCAAAAAAAGAGAATAAACGTGAATATAATAATGTTAATAACAAAAATTTCGCTAGAATTAAATACTCAATTTGGTGAACTGATGTTAAGTGCTCTTAATCGATTAAATTGTTTTACTGTGTGTGCTGTACTATTTGTGTTGATAGAGAATTCAATAATACACTATTCTATCAAAGAAAAAGTGCTTTACTTCATTTGATCTTGCGAGTGGTGTTTGTGAGATCGGTATTACATAGTGCGTTTACATCAGTGGCCAAAACATCTGGTGTCCTTCATGAACACGTTTAGGCGTCCTGTTTGGATAGATGGAGTTGCGCATGCGCAAGATCACGTTTTTGCACCAGCGGCAGAGACAACACATTCACCGCCGGTCTCCACAAGTCCTTAACGCACTGCTAGCTAGCAGGATCTAGTATTCTTTCTTTTTTTTTTTTTTTTTTTTTTTTTTTTTTTTTTACATTAAAAGGGTACAGGCTAAGGGGAAAAAAATAAGTATAAAAAAAGTCCCGCTTGTCGCCAGGCCCTGTAAAGTAGACAGTAGGAGAAATAAAGACATGGGGGGGCAGTTCAATTTAGTATCAGAGGTGTCTTGACACTCCTCTTTTGAAAGAGTTTAAATCATAGTCAGGTGGAAAAACAAACGAAGGAAGAGAGTTCTAGAGGTTACCAGTGTAAGGGATGAAAGAGTTAAGATACTGGTTAACTCTTGCATTAGGTAGATGGACAAAATAAGGATGAGAAGAAGTAGAAAGTTTTGTGCAGCGAGGCCGCGGGAGGAGGGGAGGCATGCAGTTAGCAAGTTCAGAAGAGCAGTCAGCATGAAAATAGCGGTAGAAGATAGATAAAGAAGCAACATTGTATGCAGTAGGCAGTAGACACCTACCGCCCGGTGGAATACTCCAGGAGAGGTACTTACGGGGATGTAGGTAATGCTGCAGACTGAGTGATTCCCCGTGTCCTCTCTTCCTGGTTCCCTTAGTGTCTCATTTACACAAGAGAGCAGCTGCAGCCTGCCCTCTAAAGACAACTTCTTCTACAACCTTCATAACATTACTACTCTCTTCAAATCAAAATTTAAAAATGGCTTCACCACACTCAGCCTCGGAGTCCCCATCTGGGGAGGGAACCACAAATGTCCCCAGGTCAGACTGCTCCTCTGCTGACTACCTCGGGTGTCTTGGCACTTCCGCTAACAATTTTACTCTCGATTTCTGCAACATACGTGGCCTTATATCTAATTTTCAATCTGTGGAACACCATCTCTCATCCACTAAACCTCATCTTCTCTTCCTAACTGAAACACAGTTGTCTGTGACTACTGAACGCAACCCCTTCTCTGTTCCCTCCTACTTTCTCTATCCTCATGTTCAATCCAAATCTGGCTGTTGATCTTTTCCTAACTTCCAACCCTTCAGCTTACTCTGTTAAACTTTCTTCTCCGTTGGGCTCCTCCGATCACAATCTTATTTCTGTTACCTGTCCTATCACTGCAGCGCAGCCTCAGGACCCGCCTAAGCAGAGGTGCTTCTGATATTTCAACTCTGTTAAGTGTGAGGACTTGAGGCAGTACTATTCTAATTTTTCTTGGGATGATTATTGTTTCCATATCAGAGACCCTTCTCTTTATGCCGAGCGCATAATAGAAGTGATTGTCTCTGGCATGGAGCTATACATTCTTCATACTTTTTCTAATACTAAAGCTAAAAAGCCCTGGTTTAACTCTGCTTGTTCTCGTGCTGTCAATGATAGAGAGGCGGCACACAAACGGTACCGTAGCCATCCATCTGCTGAAACTCATGCCCTATATATTTCTGCCCGTAATCATGCCAAATCTATTCTCCAACTTATTAAAAACTCTTTCATTAATAGAAAATGTCAAAGTCTTTCCAACTCTAACTCTTCTCGTGATTTCTGGCATCTAGCCAATAATATATCTAACAATTTTACTTCTTCATCTTTCCCTCCTTTACTTCAACCAGATGGCCCCACAGCTGTCTCTTGGATGATACTGGGCATATTCCTCCTACTCCTCCAACCTCTGACTACTTCATCCCTGAAATTTAAATTCTTTATCATGACGTTTTCCAGGCCCTCTCTGGTCTTGATTCTCGGAAGTCTTACGGTCCAAATAGAGTCCCTCCTATTGTTCTCAAAAACTGTACTTCCGAACTCGCTCACTGCCTGGTCAAACTCTTTCGTCTGTGTCTCTCTACTTCTCCCTATCCTTATTGCTGGAAGTTTGCTCACATTCAACCTGTCCCTAAAAGAGGTGACCGCTCCAATCCTTATAACTACCGCCTTATAGCTTTGATGTCCTGCCTTTCGAAAGCCTTTGAGTCTATCCTTAATAAGAAGATAATGAGGCATCTATCAGCTCACAACCTTATCTCTGATTGCCAGTATGATTTCCGTAAGGGCCTGGTGATCTTCTTGCTTTCCTAACTGAATCTTGGTCATCTTCTTATTAGGACTACGGTGAAAGCGTTGAAGCGGGAACCGGGAAGATGATGTGAGGCGTTTACATGTGTGACCAAACTTCCTAATGTTTTGAATTGTTTTCGTGAACATGATTTTAAGGAGATGGTCAAGTGTGGTGCTGCTACAATTTTCCTGATATATTTCATTCTTAATGCTTGTTTTTAGTTTTCTTATATATTATAAGCGACATATACCTTTTAAATTATACCCACTGTAATGGTCTCAAACATCTTACTTTCCTCTAATTTACTCGAAATAGATATCATGATTTTCTCCGTAAGAAACCACGCTCCTCTCGCTCTGCACCCAGAGGCTCGGGGAGACAGCCTCGCGGGCACTGTGTGAGGAGGTGATGTTTTATGTTTGATCTTGGATCTGCCTTCATTATTCAAACTCTTTCTATGGCTTAAATATTTTTGTGCAATATTCAAACATCTTATTTCTTAATTTAATTTGATGAAAAATTTTCAACAATATAATATGCTTTTTACTTATCATTTGAAAAAAAGTAAACAATTATCCGTCGAAGCCACAACCACATAATGCATTAAAACATCAACACTCACACAGGACTGAATGCCACATATCGTTATTTTCTACAATTCTCTAATATATTACAATCTGTTTGCTTGTCTTTGGTGTTCTTCTATATTAAAAGCAACATATATGATATAAATCTTATGTAGACGATCAACTATAATGGTCTCAAACATCTTACTTTCCTCTGATTTATTCGAAATATATATCCTGATTCTTTGTCATGAAAGCACACACATCCGCTTTGGTCCACCCACACAGAGGCCCACGTCTCGTTATTTTCAACAATTCCCTAATATATTTCAAGCTTTACGCTTGTTTTTGGTTTTATTTTATATCAAAAACAACATATATACTATAAATTTTATGTATTTCAACAACTGTTATGGTTTCAAGCGTCTTACTTTCCTCTTATTTATTCGAAATATTATCCCGTTGATTGTCTTTCTGGATGAAGTTAGGAAGTTGCTGTGCCCTGATTGGATGTTTGATCACAGGACAAATGCAGAAATTGGTATTTTGGGAGGATTTGCCAAACTCTGGTTCATACTTGCTCAGATTTTGCTTGTTATCAAGTCGACTTGACATTACATGTAAACGCCCTTGGATGCCGAGTCGCTGGTGTTGGCGGCAAAACTCTCTTCACACTCCTCCAGTAGCTTGTAGAAAGGGGTCTTCTCAGAACTAGCTCACTGCGCCAATCCTTAACGTAGATTGGGGTTAAAGGACAGGCCCGAAGAATGTAAATCCTTTTACTGAGAGACTGAGTAAAAATACAAAGGATGTTTATAAAGAGTAGCTGGGCGGACTGAGGATGCGCTGGCTGGCAGCGCGGGACGGAGGGAATTGAATTGCCGGTTAGTGCATAACCATGCAGTGATACAAAGGGGCAAAATGAATACAGAATAATACCTAACATAGAATACATAGAAATGTCCTATATCTACCTTTCACTTTTTCACGTCTTTTTCCAGACACCAAACCAGAAACATGTAAATGACTCGCATGAAAACGCCACACAGCGCGTAACTTCTGATCTTTCCTCAACTTCAGATTGAAGCAGAGAAAACTTTGTGTTATTCAATAGTTAAAACTCAATTCCTTCATGTATCCACTCGACAAAATCTTCCAGACAACTATTCCATTTACTTCGATGACACACACCTGTCTCCCTCTTCTACACTGAACATCCTTGGCCTATCCTTTACTAAAACTCTTAACTGAAGGTCGCATATATCTTCTATTGCTAACTCAGTTTCCAGAAAGTTAGACGTCCTGTATCGACTCCACCAGTTTTTCTCCACCTACCAGTTGCTGACTGACTGTACAGGGGCCTTATCCGCCCCCGTATGGAGTATGCATCTCACGTGTGTGCGGGCTCTACGCACACAGTGTTGCTAAACAAGGTTGAGTCAAAAAAGCCTTTCGTCTTATTGACTCCCCTCCTCTAACTAACTGTCTTCAACCTGTAATGCAATACTGCATCTTTTGTTATCTTCTACCGTTATTTGCATGCTAACTGCTCTTCTGAACTTGCTTACTGCATGCCCCTCCCCCTCACTCTTATCCCTATTCTGCTCAACTCCCTCATGCTAGGGTTAACCAGTATATTCACTCTTTCTTCCTCTGGAACTCTACCTGAATCTGTATTTCCACCTTAATACAACTTAAATTCATTTAAGAGAGGAATATCAAGATATCTTCAACTCTAATTTGGCATCCCTTTTTTTTGCTCAGTATTCCTTACAGAACCGGCAATACTAATGGGCCTTTTTTTTATATGTTTTATTGCCCTTGGCGTTTTTTTTCTTTACATGAGAAGGGTACTGGCTAAGGAAAAACAAAAATACGATAAAAAAAAAATCCCGTTTGTCGTCAGGCTGGTTTTCCATTTGAATAAAAAGAATGCATTGTACATCAAAATACATAATTATGTAGTACTAATGATACTGATAGGTGTGAATTTTTTTTTTAGGCATGTTGACGGGAGTAGCAGGAGTAGTAGTTGCTACGAATTGCGTTTTTTAAATTCTGGAGTTAGGGGCAAAGCTTTGAAAAAGGGTCACAGTGCCCATCACCTTAAATGAGAAGCCTTGCATACCATGAAGAATGGCTGTAGAAGGTTGCAATGAAAAGTTATATAACTTATTTGAAGCACTTGTGTCCACTCCAAGACCAATTGGAATGTTTTGAGTAAAATACTTAACTGTCATTAAATGAGAACAAGCAACAATTATAGAAGGAACAATAACCTGCTTTGTTTGTGACTTTTTGTCAGAAACTAATCTGGGTTTCTTTGGCATAATTTTTCCCGACTGATGGAAGTCATAAGCATTTCCACTGGTTTTTTTTTTTTATCTGAGAACTCTTCAGTCTCAGAATTGAAAAACATTCTTCTGTGGAATGATTACCACTTTCGTGTATAATACACCATCTTGGAGGGATCTCAAGCTGCATAAGAAACTACTGAGGCCGTGGAAGTAGTAAAAAGCGAGCTGGTTGAGATCTACGTGCAAGACATTGTCACTGCTGGACCGACTACATATTGCTACTTTTTTAAGCAAGCTTCAATTCTCTTCTTCTATGAAAGCAATTCTTACCATTATGAATTTGCTTTCCACAATAAGAACAATGTTTTAGTGCACTAGTAGACACTAACGTGTCACGAATCACGAAGTGGACTCTTGGGCATTTCACGTAGCCTTTTAGTAATTTCAGTAAAAAGAGCTAGGATATTATCAGCTGCCTTGAAATCAAGATATGAAGCAATGCATCGCACATGGAGTAGGCAATAGACACCTGCCGCCCGGTGAAATACTCCAGGAGAGGTACTTACGGGGATGTAGGCGGTGCTGCGGACTGAATGATTCCCCGTGTCCTCTCTTCCCGGTTCCCTTAGCGTCTCATTTACACAAGAGAGCAGCTACGGCCTGCCCTCTAAAGACAACTTCTATTACTACCTACATAACAGTATTACACCTTACACTTTTACACTCTCTTCAACTCAAAATTTAAAAAGGGTTTCACAACACCCAGCCTCGGAGTCCCCATCAAGGGAGGGGACCACAAATGTCCCTAGGTCGGACTGCTCCTCTGTAGATGACCTTGGGTGTCTTGACACTTCCTCTAATACATTTTCTCTTGATTTTTGCAACATTTGTGGACTTAGGTCTAATTTTCAATCTGTGGAACACCATCTCTCCTCCATTAAACCTCATTATCTCTTCCTAACTGAAACACAGTTGTCTGCGACTACTGACAGTAAGTTGGAACATAGATTTGGCATGATTACGGGCAGAAATATAAAGGGAATGCGTTTCAGTAGATGGATGGCTATGCAGAGGTGGGCGCGATTCGAAAAAAATGAAGTCCGATTAGCGATTACCGATTCGCCAGCTCGTCAAGTCCGATTCGATTATCCGATTCGGTTGCCAAAAATTCTAAGTCCGATTAGCGATTATCAGATTATCCGATTTCGATTAAAGTTTTTAAAAGCAATTCGATATTTTTAAAAGCGATTCAATGTTTTTAAAGCTATTTTCAATGTTTCTAAAGGGAATTTAATGCTTTTTTGCCCTAACAGCAGCAGCAGCACTTCCTCTCACGACGACTGGCTCTAAACTGGTGCGGCGTGTCACTTAACCGATGAGACGCGTACGAAAAACCAGAACTAAACACGTATTATACCAACTTTATACTTGTAAAATATAACCTTTTTATTATAATTTATATGATTTAATAATTAATCATGATATGTTGCGCATTATATTATAGAGAAAATACTAAAGTGTGAATAGAATAAAGCGAAAAAATATTTACTTGAGAAAAATATAGAAAAATTTATTAAGAAACTGCTATTGCAAAATACAAAGACGACGTCGAACTGGATTAATCGCAAATCGCTGTAAATTTTCGGCAGTCCGATTGCGATTATCCGATTCGTTTGGCGGGGGTTAGTCCGATTCGATTATCCGAATCGAAAATGTGAGTCCGATTAATCGGATAATCGGATAATCGGACTTCAGAATCCGATTGCCCACCTCTGTGGCTATGGTACCATTAGAGAGCCGCCTCTTTATCTTTGACTTTGACAACACCTAGCCTCGGAGTCTCCATCAAGGGAGGGGACCACAAATGTCCCCAGGTCAGACTGCTCCTCTGTAGATGACTTTGGGCGTCTTGACACTTCCTCTAATACATTTTCTCTTGATTTCTGCAAAATTTGTGGACTTAAATCTAATTTCCAATCTGTGGAACACCATCTCTCCTGCATTAAACCTCATTATCTCTTCCTAACTGAAACACAGTTGTCTGCGACTACTGACAGTAAGTTGGAACATAGATTTGGCATGATTACGGGCAGAAATATAAAGGGAATGCGTTTCAGTAGATGGATGGCTATGGTACCATTAGTGAGCCGCCTCTTTATCTTTGACTTTGACAACACCCAGCCTCGGAGTCCCCATCAAGGGAGAGGACCACAAATGTCCCCAGGTCGGACTGCTCCTCTGTAGATGACCTTGGGTGTCTTGACATTTCCTCTAATATATTTTCTCTTGATTTCTGCAACATTTGTGGACTTAGATCTAATTTCCAATCTGTGGAACACCATCTCTCCTCCATTAAACCTCATTATCTCTTCCTAACTGAAACACAGTTGTCTGCGACTACTGACAGTAAGTTGGAACATAGATTTAGCATGATTACGGGCAGAAATATAAAGGGAATGCGTTTCAGTAGATGGATGGCTATGGTACCATTAGTGAGCCGCCTCCTTATCTTTGATAGCACGAGAACAAGCAGAGTTAAACCAGGGCTTCTTAGCTTTAGTATTAGAGAAAGTATGAGAAATGTATAATTCCATGCCAGTGATAATCACCTCTGTTATGCGATCGGCACAAAAAGAAGGATCTCTGACATGAAAGCAATAATCATCCCAAGGAAAATCAGACTAGTACTGCCTAAAGTCCCCCCACTCAGTAAAATTGAAATGACAGAAGCACTGGAGCGATATAACAGGTAACGAAAATAAGATTTTGATAGGATTGGCCCAACGGAGAGGAAAGTTTGATAAAGTATGCTGAATGGTTGGAAGTTAAGAAAAGATCAAGAATGTTGGACGTGTCTCCAAGGCGGTCAGGGATACAGGTAGGAAACTGCCCCATTTGCTCTAAGTCATGGAAGATAGCAAAGTTGAAGGCTTGTTCACCAGGTTGGTCAGTGAAACAAGATGAAAGCCAAAGCTGGTGGTGAGCATAAAATGGAGATCTGAGCATAAGGAAAGTGAGATAGGGTGTACTCCACTTTTGAAGTCAAATAATCAAAGAATTTTACAAATTCAGAGGAATTAGGTGAGAGGTATACAGCACAGATATATTTAGTCAGCGAGTGGCATTGAAGTCTTAGCCAGATGGTTGAAAATTCTGAAGATTCAAGATTGTGGGCACGAGAACAAGTAATATCGATACGCACATATATGCAACAGCCAGCTTTGGATTGGAAATGAGAATAGAGAAAGTAAGAGGGAACAGAGAAGGGGCTGCTGTCAGTAGTCACAGACAACTGTGTTTCAGTTAGTAAGAAAAGTTGAGGTTTTCTATGAGAAAGTTATGAGACAAGTAATCTACGGATATTACTAGAGAGCAAAAAAAGAGAATAAACGTGAATATAATAATGTTAATAACAAAAATCTCGCTAGAATTAAATACTCAATTTGGTGAACTGATGTTAAGTGCTCTTAATCGATTAAATTGTTTTACTGTGTGTGCTGTACTATTTGTGTTGATAGAGAATTCAATAATACACTATTCTATCAAAGAAAAAGTGCTTTACTTCATTTGATCTTGCGAGTGGTGTTTGTGAGATCGGTATTACATAGTGCGTTTACATCAGTGGCCAAAACATCTGGTGTCCTTCATGAACACGTTTAGGCGTCCTGTTTGGATAGATGGAGTTGCGCATGCGCAAGATCACGTTTTTGCACCAGCGGCAGAGACAACACATTCACCGCCGGTCTCCACAAGTCCTTAACGCACTGCTAGCTAGCAGGATCTAGTATTCTTTTTTTTTTTTTTTTTTTTTTTTTTTTTTTACATTAAAAGGGTACAGGCTAAGGGGAAAAAAATAAGTATAAAAAAAGTCCCGCTTGTCGCCAGGCCCTGTAAAGTAGACAGTAGGAGAAATAAAGACATGGGGGGGCAGTTCAATTTAGTATGAGAGGTGTCTTGACACTCCTCTTTTGAAAGAGTTTAAGTCATAGTCAGGTGGAAAAACAAACGAAGGAAGAGAGTTCTAGAGGTTACCAGTGTAAGGGATGAAAGAGTTAAGATACTGGTTAACTCTTGCATTAGGTAGATGGACAAAATAAGGATGAGAAGAAGTAGAAAGTTTTGTGCAGCGAGGCCGCGGGAGGAGGGGAGGCATGCAGTTAGCAAGTTCAGAAGAGCAGTCAGCATGAAAATAGCGGTAGAAGATAGATAAAGAAGCAACATTGTATGCAGTAGGCAGTAGACACCTACCGCCCGGTGGAATACTCCAGGAGAGGTACTTACGGGGATGTAGGTAATGCTGCAGACTGAGTGATTCCCCGTGTCCTCTCTTTCTGGTTCCCTTAGTGTCTCATTTACACAAGAGAGCAGCTGCAGCCTGCCCTCTAAAGACAACTTCTTCTACAACCTTCATAACATTACTACTCTCTTCAAATCAAAATTTAAAAATGGCTTCACCACACTCAGCCTCGGAGTCCCCATCTGGGGAGGGAACCACAAATGTCCCCAGGTCAGACTGCTCCTCTGCTGACTACCTCGGGTGTCTTGGCACTTCCGCTAACAATTTTACTCTCGATTTCTGCAACATACGTGGCCTTATATCTAATTTTCAATCTGTGGAACACCATCTCTCATCCACTAAACCTCATCTTCTCTTCCTAACTGAAACACAGTTGTCTGTGACTACTGAACGCAACCCCTTCTCTGTTCCCTCCTACTTTCTCTATCCTCATGTTCAATCCAAATCTGGCTGTTGATCTTTTCCTAACTTCCAACTCTTCAGCTTACTCTGTTAAACTTTCTTCTCCGTTGGGCTCCTCCGATCACAATCTTATTTCTGTTACCTGTCCTATCACTCCAGCGCAGCCTCAGGACCCGCCTAAGCAGAGGTGCTTCTGATATTTCAACTCTGTTAAGTGTGAGGACTTGAGGCAGTACTATTCTAATTTTTCTTGGGATGATTATTGTTTCCATATCAGAGACCCTTCTCTTTATGCCGAGCGCATAATAGAAGTGATTGTCTCTGGCATGGAGCTATACATTCTTCATACTTTTTCTAATACTAAAGCTAAAAAGCCCTGATTTAACTCTGCTTGTTCTCGTGCTGTCAATGATAGAGAGGCGGCACACAAACGGTACCGTAGCCATCCATCTGCTGAAACTCATGCCCTATATATTTCTGCCCGTAATCATGCCAAATCTATTCTCCAACTTATTAAAAACTCTTTCATTAATAGAAAATGTCAAAGTCTTTCCAACTCTAACTCTTCTCGTGATTTCTGGCATCTAGCCAATAATATATCTAACAATTTTACTTCTTCATCTTTCCCTCCTTTACTTCAACCAGATGGCCCCACAGCTGTCTCTTGGATGATACTGGGCATATTCCTCCTACTCCTCCAACCTCTGACTACTTCATCCCTGAAATTTAAATTCTTTATCATGACGTTTTCCAGGCCCTCTCTGGTCTTGATTCTCGGAAGTCTTACGGTCCAAATAGAGTCCCTCCTATTGTTCTCAAAAACTGTACTTCCGAACTCGCTCACTGCCTGGTCAAACTCTTTCGTCTGTGTCTCTCTACTTCTCCCTATCCTTATTGCTGGAAGTTTGCTCACATTCAACCTGTCCCTAAAAGAGGTGACCGCTCCAATCCTTATAACTACCGCCTTATAGCTTTGATGTCCTGCCTTTCGAAAGCCTTTGAGTCTATCCTTAATAAGAAGATAATGAGGCATCTATCAGCTCACAACCTTATCTCTGATTGCCAGTATGATTTCCGTAAGGGCCTGGTGATCTTCTTGCTTTCCTAACTGAATCTTGGTCATCTTCTTATTAGGACTACGGTGAAAGCGTTGAAGCGGGAACCGGGAAGATGATTTGAGGCGTTTACATGTGTGACCAAACTTCCTAATGTTTTGAATTGTTTTCGTGAACATGATTTTAAGGAGATGGTCAAGTGTGGTGCTGCTACAATTTTCCTGATATATTTCATTCTTAATGTTTGTTTTTAGTTTTCTTATATATTATAAGCGACATATACCTTTTAAATTATACCCACTGTAATGGTCTCAAACATCTTACTTTCCTCTAATTTACTCGAAATAGATATCATGATTTTCTCCGTAAGAAACCACGCTCCTCTCGCTCTGCACCCAGAGGCTCGGGGAGACGGCCTCGCGGGCACTGTGTGAGGAGGTGATGTTTTATGTTTGATCTTGGATCTGCCTTCATTATTCAAACTCTTTCTATGGCTTAAATATTTTTGTGCAATATTCAAACATCTTATTTCTTAATTTAATTTGATGAAAAATTTTCAACAATATAATATGCTTTTTACTTATCATTTGAAAAAAAGTAAACAATTATCCGTCGAAGCCACAACCACATAATGCATTAAAACATCAACACTCACACAGGACTGAATGCCACATATCGTTATTTTCTACAATTCTCTAATATATTACAATCTGTTTGCTTGTCTTTGGTGTTCTTCTATATTAAAAGCAACATATATGATATAAATCTTATGTAGACGATCAACTATAATGGTCTCAAACATCTTACTTTCCTCTGATTTATTCGAAATATATATCCTGATTCTTTGTCATGAAAGCACACACATCCGCTTTGGTCCACCCACACAGAGGCCCACGTCTCGTTATTTTCAACAATTCCCTAATATATTTCAAGCTTTATGCTTGTTTTTGGTTTTATTTTATATCAAAAACAACATATATACTATAAATTTTATGTATTTCAACAACTGTTATGGTTTCAAGCGTCTTACTTTCCTCTTATTTATTCGAAATATTATCCCGTTGATTGTCTTTCTGGATGAAGTTAGGAAGTTGCTGTGCCCTGATTGGATGTTTGATCACAGGACAAATGCAGAAATTGGTATTTTGGGAGGATTTGCCAAACTCTGGTTCATACTTGCTCAGATTTTGCTTGTTATCAAGTCGACTTGACATTACATGTAAACGCCCTTGGATGCCGAGTCGCTGGTGTTGGCGGCAAAACTCTCTTCACACTCCTCCAGTAGCTTGTAGAAAGGGGTCTTCTCAGAACTAGCTCACTGCGCCAATCCTTAACGTAGATTGGGGTTAAAGGACAGGCCCGAAGAATGTAAATCCTTTTACTGAGAGACTGAGTAAAAATACAAAGGATGTTTATAAAGAGTAGCTGGGCGGACTGAGGATGCGCTGGCTGGCAGCGCGGGACGGAGGGAATTGAATTGCCGGTTAGTACATAACCATGCAGTGATACAAAGGGGCAAAATGAATACAGAATAATACCTAACATAGAATACATAGAAATGTCCTATATCTACCTTTCACTTTTTCACGTCTTTTTCCAGACACCAAACCAGAAACATGTAAATGACTCGCATGAAAACGCCACACAGCGCGTAACTTCTGATCTTTCCTCAACTTCAGATTGAAGCAGAGAAAACTTTGTGTTATTCAATGCTTAAAACTCAATTCCTTCATATATCCACTCGACAAAATCTTCCAGACAACTATTCCATTTACTTCGATGACACGCACCTGTCTCCCTCTTCTACACTGAACATCCTTGGCCTATCCTTTACTAAAACTCTTAACTGAAGGTCGCATATATCTTCTATTGCTAACTCAGTTTCCAGAAAGTTAGACGTCCTGTATCGACTCCACCAGTTTTTCTCCACCTACCAGTTGCTGACTGACTGTACAGGGGCCTAATCCGCCCCCGTATGGAGTATGCATCTCACGTGTGTGCGTGAACATGATTTTAAGGAGATGGTCCAGTGTGGTGCTGCTACAATTTTCCTGATATATTTCATTCTTAATGCTTGCTTTTAGTTTTCTTATATATTATAAGCGACATATACCTTTTAAATTATACCCACTGTAATGGTCTCAAACATCTTACTTTCCTCTAATTTACTCGAAATAGATATCATGATTTTCTCCGTAAGAAACCACGCTCCTCTCGCTCTGCACCCAGAGGCTCGGGGAGACGGCCTCGCGGGCACTGTGTGAGGAGATGATGTTTTATGTTTGATCTTGGATCTGCCTTCATTATTCAAACTCTTTCTATGGCTTAAATATTTTTGTGCAATATTCAAACATCTTATTTCTTAATTTAATTTGATGAAAAATTTTCAACAATATAATATGCTTTTTACTTATCATTTGAAAAAAAGTAAACAATTATCCGTCGAAGCCACAACCACATAATGCATTAAAACATCAACACTCACACAGGACTGAATGCCACATATCGTTATTTTCTACAATTCTCTAATATATTACAATCTGTTTGCTTGTCTTTGGTGTTCTTCTATATTAAAAGCAACATATATGATATAAATCTTATGTAGACGATCAACTATAATGGTCTCAAACATCTTACTTTCCTCTGATTTATTCGAAATATATATCCTGATTCTTTGTCATGAAAGCACACACATCCGCTTTGGTCCACCCACACAGAGGCCCACGTCTCGTTATTTTCAACAATTCCCTAATATATTTCAAGCTTTACGCTTGTTTTTGGTTTTATTTTATATCAAAAACAACATATATACTATAAATTTTATGTATTTCAACAACTGTTATGGTTTCAAGCGTCTTACTTTCCTCTTATTTATTCGAAATATTATCCCGTTGATTGTCTTTCTGGATGAAGTTAGGAAGTTGCTGTGCCCTGATTGGATGTTTGACCACAGGACAAATGCAGAAATTGGTATTTTGGGAGGATTTGCCAAACTCTGGTTCATACTTGCTCAGATTTTGCTTGTTATCAAGTCGACTTGACATTACATGTAAACGCCCTTGGATGCCGAGTCGCTGGTGTTGGCGGCAAAACTCTCTTCACACTCCTCCAGTAGCTTGTAGAAAGGGGTCTTCTCAGAACTAGCTCACTGCGCTAATCCTTAACGTAGATTGGGGTTAAAGGACAGGCCCGAAGAATGTAAATCCTTTTACTGAGAGACTGAGTAAAAATACAAAGGATGTTTACAAAGAGTAGCTGGGCGGACTGAGGATGCGCTGGCTGGCAGCGCGGGACGGAGGGAATTGAATTGCCGGTTAGTGCATAACCATGCAGTGATACAAAGGGGCAAAATGAATACAGAATAATACCTAACATAGAATACATAGAAATGTCCTATATCTACCTTTCACTTTTTCACGTCTTTTTCCAGACACCAAACCAGAAACATGTAAATGACTCGCATGAAAACGCCACACAGCGCGTAACTTCTGATCTTTCCTCAACTTCAGATTGAAGCAGAGAAAACTTTGTGTTATTCAATGCTTAAAACTCAATTCCTTCATATATCCACTCGACAAAATCTTCCAGACAACTATTCCATTTACTTCGATGACACACACCTGTCTCCCTCTTCTACACTGAACATCCTTGGCCTATCCTTTACTAAAACTCTTAACTGAAGGTCGCATATATCTTCTATTGCTAACTCAGTTTCCAGAAAGTTAGACGTCCTGTATCGACTCCACCAGTTTTTCTCCACCTACCAGTTGCTGACTGACTGTACAGGGGCCTTATCCGCCCCCGTATGGAGTATGCATCTCACGTGTGTGCGGGCTCTACGCACACAGTGTTGCTAAACAAGGTTGAGTCAAAAAAGCCTTTCGTCTTATTGACTCCCCTCCTCTAACTAACTGTCTTCAACCTGTAATGCAATACTGCATCTTTTGTTATCTTCTACCGTTATTTGCATGCTAACTGCTCTTCTGAACTTGCTTACTGCATGCCCCTCCCCCTCACTCTTATCCCTATTCTGCCCACCTCCCTCATGCTAGGGTTAACCAGTATATTCACTCTTTCTTCCTCTGGAACTCTACCTGAATCTGTATTTCCACCTTAATACAACTTAAATTAATTTAAGAGAGGAATATCAAGATATCTTCAACTCTAATTTGGCATCCCTTTTTTTTGCTCAGTATTCCTTACAGAACCGGCAATACTAATGGGCCTTTTTTTTATATGTTTTATTGCCCTTGGCGTTTTTTTTCTTTACATGAGAAGGGTACTGGCTAAGGAAAAACAAAAATACGATAAAAAAAAAATCCCGTTTGTCGTCAGGCTGGTTTTCCATTTGAATAAAAAGAATGCATTGTACATCAAAATACATAATTATGTAGTACTAATGATACTGATAGGTGTGAATTTTTTTTTTAGGCATGTTGACGGGAGTAGCAGGAGTAGTAGTTGCTACGAATTGCGTTTTTTAAATTCTGGAGTTAGGGGCAAAGCTTTGAAAAAGGGTCACAGTGCCCATCACCTTAAATGAGAAGCCTTGCATACAAGGAAGAATGGCTGTAGAAGGTTGCAATGAAAAGTTATATAACTTATTTGAAGCACTTGTGTCCACTCCAAGACCAATTGGAATGTTTTGAGTAAAATACTTAACTGTCATTAAATGAGAACAAGCAACAATTATAGAAGGAACAATAACCTGCTTTGTTTGTGACTTTTTGTCAGAAACTAATCTGGGTTTCTTTGGCATAATTTTTCCCGACTGATGGAAGTCATAAGCATTTCCACTGGTTTTTTTTTTATCTGAGAACTCTTCAGTCTCAGAATTGAAAAACATTCTTCTGTGGAATGATTACCACTTTCGTGTATAATACACCATCTTGGAGGGATCTCAAGCTGCATAAGAAACTACTGAGGCCGTGGAAGTAGTAAAAAGCGAGCTGGTTGAGATCTACGTGCAAGACATTGTCACTGCTGGACCGACTACATATTGCTACTTTTTTAAGCAAGCTTCAATTCTCTTCTTCTATGAAAGCAATTCTTACCATTATGAATTTGCTTTCCACAATAAGAACAATGTTTTAGTGCACTAGTAGACACTAACGTGTCACGAATCACGAAGTGGACTCTTGGGCATTTCACGTAGCCTTTTAGTAATTTCAGTAAAAAGAGCTAGGATATTATCAGCTGCCTTGAAATCAAGATATGAAGCAATGCATCGCACATGGAGTAGGCAATAGACACCTGCCGCCCGGTGAAATACTCCAGGAGAGGTACTTACGGGGATGTAGGCGGTGCTGCGGACTGAATGATTCCCCGTGTCCTCTCTTCCCGGTTCCCTTAGCGTCTCATTTACACAAGAGAGCAGCTACGGCCTGCCCTCTAAAGACAACTTTTATTACTACCTACATAACAGTATTACACCTTACACTTTTACACTCTCTTCAACTCAAAATTTAAAAAGGGTTTCACAACACCCAGCCTCGGAGTCCCCATCAAGGGAGGGGACCACAAATGTCCCTAGGTCGGACTGCTCCTCTGTAGATGACCTTGGGTGTCTTGACACTTCCTCTAATACATTTTCTCTTGATTTCTGCAACATTTGTGGACTTAGGTCTAATTTTCAATCTGTGGAACACCATCTCTCCTCCATTAAACCTCATTATCTCTTCCTAACTGAAACACAGTTGTCTGCGACTACTGACAGTAAGTTGGAACATAGATTTGGCATGATTACGGGCAGAAATATAAAGGGAATGCGTTTCAGTAGATGGATGGCTATGCAGAGGTGGGCGCGATTCGAAAAAAATGAAGTCCGATTAGCGATTACCGATTCGCCAGCTTGTCAAGTCCGATTCGATTATCCGATTCGGTTGCCAAAAATTCTAAGTCCGATTAGCGATTATCAGATTATCCGATTTCGATTAAAGTTTTTAAAAGCAATTCGATATTTTTAAAAGCGATTCAATGTTTTTAAAGCTATTTTCAATGTTTCTAAAGGAAATTTAATGCTTTTTTGCCCTAACAGCAGCAGCAGCACTTCCTCTCACGACGACTGGCTCTAAACTGGTGCGGCGTGTCACTTAACCGATGAGACGCGTACGAAAAACCAGAACTAAACACGTATTATACCAACTTTATACTTGTAAAATATAACCTTTTTATTATAATTTATATGATTTAATAATTAATCATGATATGTTGCGCATTATATTATAGAGAAAATACTAAAGTGTGAATAGAATAAAGCGAAAAAATATTTACTTGAGAAAAATATAGAAAAATTTATTAAGAAACTGCTATTGCGAAATACAAAGACGACGTCGAACTGGATTAATCGCAAATCGCTTTAAATTTTCGGCAGTCCGATTGCGATTATCCGATTCGTTTGGCGGGGGTTAGTCCGATTCGATTATCCGAATCGAAAATGTGAGTCCGATTAATCGGATAATCGGATAATCGGACTTCAGAATCCGATTGCCCATCTCTGTGGCTATGGTACCATTAGAGAGCCGCCTCTTTATCTTTGACTTTGACAACACCTAGCCTCGGAGTCTCCATCAAGGGAGGGGACCACAAATGTCCCCAGGTCAGACTGCTCCTCTGTAGATGACTTTGGGTGTCTTGACACTTCCTCTAATACATTTTCTCTTGATTTCTGCAAAATTTGTGGACTTAAATCTAATTTCCAATCTGTGGAACACCATCTCTCCTGCATTAAACCTCATTATCTCTTCCTAACTGAAACACAGTTGTCTGCGACTACTGACAGTAAGTTGGAACATAGATTTGGCATGATTACGGGCAGAAATATAAAGGGAATGCGTTTCAGTAGATGGATGGCTATGGTACCATTAGTGAGCCGCCTCTTTATCTTTGACTTTGACAACACCCAGCCTCGGAGTCCCCATCAAGGGAGAGGACCACAAATGTCCCCAGGTCGGACTGCTCCTCTGTAGATGACCTTGGGTGTCTTGACATTTCCTCTAATATATTTTCTCTTGATTTCTGCAACATTTGTGGACTTAGATCTAATTTCCAATCTGTGGAACACCATCTCTCCTCCATTAAACCTCATTATCTCTTCCTAACTGAAACACAGTTGTCTGCGACTACTGACAGTAAGTTGGAACATAGATTTAGCATGATTACGGGCAGAAATATAAAGGGAATGCGTTTCAGTAGATGGATGGCTATGGTACCATTAGTGAGCCGCCTCCTTATCTTTGATAGCACGAGAACAAGCAGAGTTAAACCAGGGCTTCTTAGCTTTAGTATTAGAGAAAGTATGAGAAATGTATAATTCCATGCCAGTGATAATCACCTCTGTTATGCGATCGGCACAAAAAGAAGGATCTCTGACATGAAAGCAATAATCATCCCAAGGAAAATCAGACTAGTACTGCCTAAAGTCCCCCCACTCAGTCAAATTGAAATGACAGAAGCACTGGAGCGATATAACAGGTAACGAAAATAAGATTTTGATAGGATTGGCCCAACGGAGAGGAAAGTTTGATAAAGTATGCTGAATGGTTGGAAGTTAAGAAAAGATCAAGAATGTTGGACGTGTCTCCAAGGCGGTCAGGGATACAGGTAGGAAACTGCCCCATTTGCTCTAAGTCATGGAAGATAGCAAAGTTGAAGGCTTGTTCACCAGGTTGGTCAGTGAAACAAGATGAAAGCCAAAGCTGGTGGTGAGCATAAAATGGAGATCTGAGCATAAGGAAAGTGAGATAGGGTGTACTCCACTTTTGAAGTCAAATAATCAAAGAATTTTACAAATTCAGAGGAATTAGGTGAGAGGTATACAGCACAGATATATTTAGTCAGCGAGTGGCATTGAAGTCTTAGCCAGATGGTTGAAAATTCTGAAGATTCAAGATTGTGGGCACGAGAACAAGTAATATCGATACGCACATATATGCAACAGCCAGCTTTGGATTGGAAATGAGAATAGAGAAAGTAAGAGGGAACAGAGAAGGGGCTGCTGTCAGTAGTCACAGACAACTGTGTTTCAGTTAGTAAGAAAAGTTGAGGTTTAGTGGAGGAGCGATGGTGTTCCACAGGTTGTAAATTAAATCTAAGGCTATGAATGTTGTAGAAATCAAGAGAAAAAGTAATAGAGGAAGAGTCAAGATACCCAAGGTCGTGTACAACAGAGTACAAAGGAGTATAAAGGAAGAATAGACATCAACAGTCCTACTGAACCTAACGAGGTTGTCAGTGTGGCTACACTACGACTATGCATGATAGACACGAAAGAACTGCAAAGTGAAAGGCTCCTCCAGCCGAAACTGGCCGGGAGAGGATTTTCTATGAGAAAGTTATGAGACAAGTAATCTACGGATATTACTAGAGAGCAAAAAAAGAGAATAAACGTGAATATAATAATGTTAATAACAAAAATTTCGCTAGAATTAAATACTCAATTTGGTGAACTGATGTTAAGTGCTCTTAATCGATTAAATTGTTTTACTGTGTGTGCTGTACTATTTGTGTTGATAGAGAATTCAATAATACACTATTCTATCAAAGAAAAAGTGCTTTACTTCATTTGATCTTGCGAGTGGTGTTTGTGAGATCGGTATTACATAGTGCGTTTACATCAGTGGCCAAAACATCTGGTGTCCTTCATGAACACGTTTAGGCGTCCTGTTTGGATAGATGGAGTTGCGCATGCGCAAGATCACGTTTTTGCACCAGCGGCAGAGACAACACATTCACCGCCGGTCTCCACAAGTCCTTAACGCACTGCTAGCTAGCAGGATCTAGTATTCTTTTTTTTTTTTTTTTTTTTTTTTTTTTTTTTTTTTTTACATTAAAAGGGTACAGGCTAAGGGGAAAAAAATAAGTATAAAAAAAGTCCCGCTTGTCGCCAGGCCCTGTAAAGTAGACAGTAGGAGAAATAAAGACATGGGGGGGCAGTTCAATTTAGTATCAGAGGTGTCTTGACACTCCTCTTTTGAAAGAGTTTAAATCATAGTCAGGTGGAAAAACAAACGAAGGAAGAGAGTTCTAGAGGTTACCAGTGTAAGGGATGAAAGAGTTAAGATACTGGTTAACTCTTGCATTAGGTAGATGGACAAAATAAGGATGAGAAGAAGTAGAAAGTTTTGTGCAGCGAGGCCGCGGGAGGAGGGGAGGCATGCAGTTAGCAAGTTCAGAAGAGCAGTCAGCATGAAAATAGCGGTAGAAGATAGATAAAGAAGCAACATTGTATGCAGTAGGCAGTAGACACCTACCGCCCGGTGGAATACTCCAGGAGAGGTACTTACGGGGATGTAGGTAATGCTGCAGACTGAGTGATTCCCCGTGTCCTCTCTTCCTGGTTCCCTTAGTGTCTCATTTACACAAGAGAGCAGCTGCAGCCTGCCCTCTAAAGACAACTTCTTCTACAACCTTCATAACATTACTACTCTCTTCAAATCAAAATTTAAAAATGGCTTCACCACACTCAGCCTCGGAGTCCCCATCTGGGGAGGGAACCACAAATGTCCCCAGGTCAGACTGCTCCTCTGCTGACTACCTCGGGTGTCTTGGCACTTCCGCTAACAATTTTACTCTCGATTTCTGCAACATACGTGGCCTTATATCTAATTTTCAATCTGTGGAACACCATCTCTCATCCACTAAACCTCATCTTCTCTTCCTAACTGAAACACAGTTGTCTGTGACTACTGAACGCAACCCCTTCTCTGTTCCCTCCTACTTTCTCTATCCTCATGTTCAATCCAAATCTGGCTGTTGATCTTTTCCTAACTTCCAACCCTTCAGCTTACTCTGTTAAACTTTCTTCTCCGTTGGGCTCCTCCGATCACAATCTTATTTCTGTTACCTGTCCTATCACTGCAGCGCAGCCTCAGGACCCGCCTAAGCAGAGGTGCTTCTGATATTTCAACTCTGTTAAGTGTGAGGACTTGAGGCAGTACTATTCTAATTTTTCTTGGGATGATTATTGTTTCCATATCAGAGACCCTTCTCTTTATGCCGAGCGCATAATAGAAGTGATTGTCTCTGGCATGGAGCTATACATTCTTCATACTTTTTCTAATACTAAAGCTAAAAAGCCCTGGTTTAACTCTGCTTGTTCTCGTGCTGTCAATGATAGAGAGGCGGCACACAAACGGTACCGTAGCCATCCATCTGCTGAAACTCATGCCCTATATATTTCTGCCCGTAATCATGCCAAATCTATTCTCCAACTTATTAAAAACTCTTTCATTAATAGAAAATGTCAAAGTCTTTCCAACTCTAACTCTTCTCGTGATTTCTGGCATCTAGCCAATAATATATCTAACAATTTTACTTCTTCATCTTTCCCTCCTTTACTTCAACCAGATGGCCCCACAGCTGTCTCTTGGATGATACTGGGCATATTCCTCCTACTCCTCCAACCTCTGACTACTTCATCCCTGAAATTTAAATTCTTTATCATGACGTTTTCCAGGCCCTCTCTGGTCTTGATTCTCGGAAGTCTTACGGTCCAAATAGAGTCCCTCCTATTGTTCTCAAAAACTGTACTTCCGAACTCGCTCACTGCCTGGTCAAACTCTTTCGTCTGTGTCTCTCTACTTCTCCCTATCCTTATTGCTGGAAGTTTGCTCACATTCAACCTGTCCCTAAAAGAGGTGACCGCTCCAATCCTTATAACTACCGCCTTATAGCTTTGATGTCCTGCCTTTCGAAAGCCTTTGAGTCTATCCTTAATAAGAAGATAATGAGGCATCTATCAGCTCACAACCTTATCTCTGATTGCCAGTATGATTTCCGTAAGGGCCTGGTGATCTTCTTGCTTTCCTAACTGAATCTTGGTCATCTTCTTATTAGGACTACGGTGAAAGCGTTGAAGCGGGAACCGGGAAGATGATTTGAGGCGTTTACATGTGTGACCAAACTTCCTAATGTTTTGAATTGTTTTCGTGAACATGATTTTAAGGAGATGGTCAAGTGTGGTGCTGCTACAATTTTCCTGATATATTTCATTCTTAATGTTTGTTTTTAGTTTTCTTATATATTATAAGCGACATATACCTTTTAAATTATACCCACTGTAATGGTCTCAAACATCTTACTTTCCTCTAATTTACTCGAAATAGATATCATGATTTTCTCCGTAAGAAACCACGCTCCTCTCGCTCTGCACCCAGAGGCTCGGGGAGACGGCCTCGCGGGCACTGTGTGAGGAGGTGATGTTTTATGTTTGATCTTGGATCTGCCTTCATTATTCAAACTCTTTCTATGGCTTAAATATTTTTGTGCAATATTCAAACATCTTATTTCTTAATTTAATTTGATGAAAAATTTTCAACAATATAATATGCTTTTTACTTATCATTTGAAAAAAAGTAAACAATTATCCGTCGAAGCCACAACCACATAATGCATTAAAACATCAACACTCACACAGGACTGAATGCCACATATCGTTATTTTCTACAATTCTCTAATATATTACAATCTGTTTGCTTGTCTTTGGTGTTCTTCTATATTAAAAGCAACATATATGATATAAATCTTATGTAGACGATCAACTATAATGGTCTCAAACATCTTACTTTCCTCTGATTTATTCGAAATATATATCCTGATTCTTTGTCATGAAAGCACACACATCCGCTTTGGTCCACCCACACAGAGGCCCACGTCTCGTTATTTTCAACAATTCCCTAATATATTTCAAGCTTTATGCTTGTTTTTGGTTTTATTTTATATCAAAAACAACATATATACTATAAATTTTATGTATTTCAACAACTGTTATGGTTTCAAGCGTCTTACTTTCCTCTTATTTATTCGAAATATTATCCCGTTGATTGTCTTTCTGGATGAAGTTAGGAAGTTGCTGTGCCCTGATTGGATGTTTGATCACAGGACAAATGCAGAAATTGGTATTTTGGGAGGATTTGCCAAACTCTGGTTCATACTTGCTCAGATTTTGCTTGTTATCAAGTCGACTTGACATTACATGTAAACGCCCTTGGATGCCGAGTCGCTGGTGTTGGCGGCAAAACTCTCTTCACACTCCTCCAGTAGCTTGTAGAAAGGGGTCTTCTCAGAACTAGCTCACTGCGCCAATCCTTAACGTAGATTGGGGTTAAAGGACAGGCCCGAAGAATGTAAATCCTTTTACTGAGAGACTGAGTAAAAATACAAAGGATGTTTATAAAGAGTAGCTGGGCGGACTGAGGATGCGCTGGCTGGCAGCGCGGGACGGAGGGAATTGAATTGCCGGTTAGTGCATAACCATGCAGTGATACAAAGGGGCAAAATGAATACAGAATAATACCTAACATAGAATACATAGAAATGTCCTATATCTACCTTTCACTTTTTCACGTCTTTTTCCAGACACCAAACCAGAAACATGTAAATGACTCGCATGAAAACGCCACACAGCGCGTAACTTCTGATCTTTCCTCAACTTCAGATTGAAGCAGAGAAAACTTTGTGTTATTCAATGCTTAAAACTCAATTCCTTCATATATCCACTCGACAAAATCTTCCAGACAACTATTCCATTTACTTCGATGACACGCACCTGTCTCCCTCTTCTACACTGAACATCCTTGGCCTATCCTTTACTAAAACTCTTAACTGAAGGTCGCATATATCTTCTATTGCTAACTCAGTTTCCAGAAAGTTAGACGTCCTGTATCGACTCCACCAGTTTTTCTCCACCTACCAGTTGCTGACTGACTGTACAGGGGCCTAATCCGCCCCCGTATGGAGTATGCATCTCACGTGTGTGCGTGAACATGATTTTAAGGAGATGGTCCAGTGTGGTGCTGCTACAATTTTCCTGATATATTTCATTCTTAATGCTTGCTTTTAGTTTTCTTATATATTATAAGCGACATATACCTTTTAAATTATACCCACTGTAATGGTCTCAAACATCTTACTTTCCTCTAATTTACTCGAAATAGATATCATGATTTTCTCCGTAAGAAACCACGCTCCTCTCGCTCTGCACCCAGAGGCTCGGGGAGACGGCCTCGCGGGCACTGTGTGAGGAGATGATGTTTTATGTTTGATCTTGGATCTGCCTTCATTATTCAAACTCTTTCTATGGCTTAAATATTTTTGTGCAATATTCAAACATCTTATTTCTTAATTTAATTTGATGAAAAATTTTCAACAATATAATATGCTTTTTACTTATCATTTGAAAAAAAGTAAACAATTATCCGTCGAAGCCACAACCACATAATGCATTAAAACATCAACACTCACACAGGACTGAATGCCACATATCGTTATTTTCTACAATTCTCTAATATATTACAATCTGTTTGCTTGTCTTTGGTGTTCTTCTATATTAAAAGCACCATATATGATATAAATCTTATGTAGACGATCAACTATAATGGTCTCAAACATCTTACTTTCCTCTGATTTATTCGAAATATATATCCTGATTCTTTGTCATGAAAGCACACACATCCGCTTTGGTCCACCCACACAGAGGCCCACGTCTCGTTATTTTCAACAATTCCCTAATATATTTCAAGCTTTATGCTTGTTTTTGGTTTTATTTTATATCAAAAACAACATATATACTATAAATTTTATGTATTTCAACAACTGTTATGGTTTCAAGCGTCTTACTTTCCTCTTATTTATTCGAAATATTATCCCGTTGATTGTCTTTCTGGATGAAGTTAGGAAGTTGCTGTGCCCTGATTGGATGTTTGATCACAGGACAAATGCAGAAATTGGTATTTTGGGAGGATTTGCCAAACTCTGGTTCATACTTGCTCAGATTTTGCTTGTTATCAAGTCGACTTGACATTACATGTAAACGCCCTTGGATGCCGAGTCGCTGGTGTTGGCGGCAAAACTCTCTTCACACTCCTCCAGTAGCTTGTAGAAAGGGGTCTTCTCAGAACTAGCTCACTGCGCCAATCCTTAACGTAGATTGGGGTTAAAGGACAGGCCCGAAGAATGTAAATCCTTTTACTGAGAGACTGAGTAAAAATACAAAGGATGTTTATAAAGAGTAGCTGGGCGGACTGAGGATGCGCTGGCTGGCAGCGCGGGACGGAGGGAATTGAATTGCCGGTTAGTGCATAACCATGCAGTGATACAAAGGGGCAAAATGAATACAGAATAATACCTAACATAGAATACATAGAAATGTCCTATATCTACCTTTCACTTTTTCACGTCTTTTTCCAGACACCAAACCAGAAACATGTAACTGACTCGCATGAAAACGCCACACAGCGCGTAACTTCTGATCTTTCCTCAACTTCAGATTGAAGCAGAGAAAACTTTGTGTTATTCAATGCTTAAAACTCAATTCCTTCATATATCCACTCGACAAAATCTTCCAGACAACTATTCCATTTACTTCGATGACACACACCTGTCTCCCTCTTCTACACTGAACATCCTTGGCCTATCCTTTACTAAAACTCTTAACTGAAGGTCGCATATATCTTCTATTGCTAACTCAGTTTCCAGAAAGTTAGACGTCCTGTATCGACTCCACCAGTTTTTCTCCACCTACCAGTTGCTGACTGACTGTACAGGGGCCTTATCCGCCCCCGTATGGAGTATGCATCTCACGTGTGTGCGGGCTCTACGCACACAGTGTTGCTAAACAAGGTTGAGTCAAAAAAGCCTTTCGTCTTATTGACTCCCCTCCTCTAACTAACTGTCTTCAACCTGTAATGCAATACTGCATCTTTTGTTATCTTCTACCGTTATTTGCATGCTAACTGCTCTTCTGAACTTGCTTACTGCATGCCCCTCCCCCTCACTCTTATCCCTATTCTGCTCAACTCCCTCATGCTAGGGTTAACCAGTATATTCACTCTTTCTTCCTCTGGAACTCTACCTGAATCTGTATTTCCACCTTAATACAACTTAAATTCATTTAAGAGAGGAATATCAAGATATCTTCAACTCTAATTTGGCATCCCTTTTTTTTGCTCAGTATTCCTTACAGAACCGGCAATACTAATGGGCCTTTTTTTTATATGTTTTATTGCCCTTGGCGTTTTTTTTCTTTACATGGGAAGGGTACTGGCTAAGGAAAAACAAAAATACGATAAAAAAAAAATCCCGTTTGTCGTCAGGCTGGTTTTCCATTTGAATAAAAAGAATGCATTGTACATCAAAATACATAATTATGTAGTACTAATGATACTGATAGGTGTGAATTTTTTTTTTAGGCATGTTGACGGGAGTAGCAGGAGTAGTAGTTGCTACGAATTGCGTTTTTTAAATTCTAGAGTTAGGGGCAAAGCTTTGAAAAAGGGTCACAGTGCCCATCACCTTAAATGAGAAGCCTTGCATACCATGAAGAATGGCTGTAGAAGGTTGCAATGAAAAGTTATATAACTTATTTGAAGCACTTGTGTCCACTCCAAGACCAATTGGAATGTTTTGAGTAAAATACTTAACTGTCATTAAATGAGAACAAGCAACAATTATAGAAGGAACAATAACCTGCTTTGTTTGTGACTTTTTGTCAGAAACTAATCTGGGTTTCTTTGGCATAATTTTTCCCGACTGATGGAAGTCATAAGCATTTCCACTGGTTTTTTTTTTATCTGAGAACTCTTCAGTCTCAGAATTGAAAAACATTCTTCTGTGGAATGATTACCACTTTCGTGTATAATACACCATCTTGGAGGGATCTCAAGCTGCATAAGAAACTACTGAGGCCGTGGAAGTAGTAAAAAGCGAGCTGGTTGAGATCTACGTGCAAGACATTGTCACTGCTGGACAGACTACATATTGCTACTTTTTTAAGCAAGCTTCAATTCTCTTCTTCTATGAAAGCAATTCTTACCATTATGAATTTGCTTTCCACAATAAGAACAATGTTTTAGTGCACTAGTAGACACTAACGTGTCACGAATCACGAAGTGGACTCTTGGGCATTTCACGTAGCCTTTTAGTAATTTCAGTAAAAAGAGCTAGGATATTATCAGCTGCCTTGAAATCAAGATATGAAGCAATGCATCGCACATGGAGTAGGCAATAGACACCTGCCGCCCGGTGAAATACTCCAGGAGAGGTACTTACGGGGATGTAGGCGGTGCTGCGGACTGAATGATTCCCCGTGTCCTCTCTTCCCGGTTCCCTTAGCGTCTCATTTACACAAGAGAGCAGCTACGGCCTGCCCTCTAAAGACAACTTCTATTACTACCTACATAACAGTATTACACCTTACACTTTTACACTCTCTTCAACTCAAAATTTAAAAAGGGTTTCACAACACCCAGCCTCGGAGTCCCCATCAAGGGAGGGGACCACAAATGTCCCTAGGTCGGACTGCTCCTCTGTAGATGACCTTGGGTGTCTTGACACTTCCTCTAATACATTTTCTCTTGATTTCTGCAACATTTGTGGACTTAGGTCTAATTTTCAATCTGTGGAACACCATCTCTCCTCCATTAAACCTCATTATCTCTTCCTAACTGAAACACAGTTGTCTGCGACTACTGACAGTAAGTTGGAACATAGATTTGGCATGATTACGGGCAGAAATATAAAGGGAATGCGTTTCAGTAGATGGATGGCTATGCAGAGGTGGGCGCGATTCGAAAAAAATGAAGTCCGATTAGCGATTACCGATTCGCCAGCTTGTCAAGTCCGATTCGATTATCCGATTCGGTTGCCAAAAATTCTAAGTCCGATTAGCGATTATCAGATTATCCGATTTCGATTAAAGTTTTTAAAAGCAATTCGATATTTTTAAAAGCGATTCAATGTTTTTAAAGCTATTTTCAATGTTTCTAAAGGGAATTTAATGCTTTTTTGCCCTAACAGCAGCAGCAGCACTTCCTCTCACGACGACTGGCTCTAAACTGGTGCGGCGTGTCACTTAACCGATGAGACGCGTACGAAAAACCAGAACTAAACACGTATTATACCAACTTTATACTTGTAAAATATAACCTTTTTATTATAATTTATATGATTTAATAATTAATCATGATATGTTGCGCATTATATTATAGAGAAAATACTAAAGTGTGAATAGAATAAAGCGAAAAAATATTTACTTGAGAAAAATATAGAAAAATTTATTAAGAAACTGCTATTGCGAAATACAAAGACGACGTCGAACTGGATTAATCGCAAATCGCTTTAAATTTTCGGCAGTCCGATTGCGATTATCCGATTCGTTTGGCGGGGGTTAGTCCGATTCGATTATCCGAATCGAAAATGTGAGTCCGATTAATCGGGTAATCGGATAATCGGACTTCAGAATCTGATTGCCCACCTCTGTGGCTATGGTACCATTAGAGAGCCGCCTCTTTATCTTTGACTTTGACAACACCTAGCCTCGGAGTCTCCATCAAGGGAGGGGACCACAAATGTCCCCAGGTCAGACTGCTCCTCTGTAGATGACTTTGGGTGTCTTGACACTTCCTCTAATACATTTTCTCTTGATTTCTGCAAAATTTGTGGACTTAAATCTAATTTCCAATCTGTGGAACACCATCTCTCCTGCATTAAACCTCATTATCTCTTCCTAACTGAAACACAGTTGTCTGCGACTACTGACAGTAAGTTGGAACATAGATTTGGCATGATTACGGGCAGAAATATAAAGGGAATGCGTTTCAGTAGATGAATGGCTATGGTACCATTAGTGAGCCGCCTCTTTATCTTTGACTTTGACAACACCCAGCCTCGGAGTCTCCATCAAGGGAGAGGACCACAAATGTCCCCAGGTCGGACTGCTCCTCTGTAGATGACCTTGGGTGTCTTGACATTTCCTCTAATATATTTTCTCTTGATTTCTGCAACATTTGTGGACTTAGATCTAATTTCCAATCTGTGGAACACCATCTCTCCTCCATTAAACCTCATTATCTCTTCCTAACTGAAACACAGTTGTCTGCGACTACTGACAGTAAGTTGGAACATAGATTTAGCATGATTACGGGCAGAAATATAAAGGGAATGCGTTTCAGTAGATGGATGGCTATGGTACCATTAGTGAGCCGCCTCCTTATCTTTGATAGCACGAGAACAAGCAGAGTTAAACCAGGGCTTCTTAGCTTTAGTATTAGAGAAAGTATGAGAAATGTATAATTCCATGCCAGTGATAATCACCTCTGTTATGCGATCGGCACAAAAAGAAGGATCTCTGACATGAAAGCAATAATCATCCCAAGGAAAATCAGACTAGTACTGCCTAAAGTCCCCCCACTCAGTCAAATTGAAATGACAGAAGCACTGGAGCGATATAACAGGTAACGAAAATAAGATTTTTATAGGATTGGCCCAACGGAGAGGAAAGTTTGATAAAGTATGCTGAATGGTTGGAAGTTAAGAAAAGATCAAGAATGTTGGACGTGTCTCCAAGGCGGTCAGGGATACAGGTAGGAAACTGCCCCATTTGCTCTAAGTCATGGAAGATAGCAAAGTTGAAGGCTTGTTCACCAGGTTGGTCAGTGAAACAAGATGAAAGCCAAAGCTGGTGGTGAGCATAAAATGGAGATCTGAGCATAAGGAAAGTGAGATAGGGTGTACTCCACTTTTGAAGTCAAATAATTAAAGAATTTTACAAATTCAGAGGAATTAGGTGAGAGGTATACAGCACAGATATATTTAGTCAGCGAGTGGCATTGAAGTCTTAGCCAGATGGTTGAAAATTCTGAAGATTCAAGATTGTGGGCACGAGAACAAGTAATATCGATACGCACATATATGCAACAGCTAGCTTTGGATTGGAAATGAGAATAGAGAAAGTAAGAGGGAACAGAGAAGGGGCTGCTGTCAGTAGTCACAGACAACTGTGTTTCAGTTAGTAAGAAAAGTTGAGGTTTTCTATGAGAAAGTTATGAGACAAGTAATCTACGGATATTACTAGAGAGCAAAAAAAGAGAATAAACGTGAATATAATAATGTTAATAACAAAAATTTCGCTAGAATTAAATACTCAATTTAGTGAACTGATGTTAAGTGCTCTTAATCGATTAAATTGTTTTACTGTGTGTGCTGTACTATTTGTGTTGATAGAGAATTCAATAATACACTATTCTATCAAAGAAAAAGTGCTTTACTTCATTTGATCTTGCGAGTGGTGTTTGTGAGATCGGTATTACATAGTGCGTTTACATCAGTGGCCAAAACATCTGGTGTCCTTCATGAACACGTTTAGGCGTCCTGTTTGGATAGATGGAGTTGCGCATGCGCAAGATCACGTTTTTGCACCAGCGGCAGAGACAACACATTCACCGCCGGTCTCCACAAGTCCTTAACGCACTGCTAGCTAGCAGGATCTAGTATTCTTTTTTTTTTTTTTTCTTTTTTTTCTTTTTTTACATTAAAAGGGTACAGGCTAAGGGGAAAAAAATAAGTATAAAAAAAGTCCCGCTTGTCGCCAGGCCCTGTAAAGTAGACAGTAGGAGAAATAAAGACATGGGGGGGCAGTTCAATTTAGTATGAGAGGTGTCTTGACACTCCTCTTTTGAAAGAGTTTAAGTCATAGTCAGGTGGAAAAACAAACGAAGGAAGAGAGTTCTAGAGGTTACCAGTGTAAGGGATGAAAGAGTTAAGATACTGGTTAACTCTTGCATTA
Organism: Cancer borealis; assembly: GCA_036785275.1. Taxonomy (NCBI): domain Eukaryota; kingdom Metazoa; phylum Arthropoda; class Malacostraca; order Decapoda; family Cancridae; genus Cancer; species Cancer borealis. The sequence goes on from JAXIVD010000404.1 coordinate 128,840, forward strand.
GGTAGATGGACAAAATAAGGATGAGAAGAAGTAGAAAGTTTTGTGCAGCGAGGCCGCGGGAGGAGGGGAGGCATGCAGTTAGCAAGTTCAGAAGAGCAGTCAGCATGAAAATAGCGGTAGAAGATAGATAAAGAAGCAACATTGTATGCAGTAGGCAGTAGACACCTACCGCCCGGTGGAATACTCCAGGAGAGGTACTTACGGGGATGTAGGTAATGCTGCAGACTGAGTGATTCCCCGTGTCCTCTCTTCCTGGTTCCCTTAGTGTCTCATTTACACAAGAGAGCAGCTGCAGCCTGCCCTCTAAAGACAACTTCTTCTACAACCTTCATAACATTACTACTCTCTTCAAATCAAAATTTAAAAATGGCTTCACCACACTCAGCCTCGGAGTCCCCATCTGGGGAGGGAACCACAAATGTCCCCAGGTCAGACTGCTCCTCTGCTGACTACCTCGGGTGTCTTGGCACTTCCGCTAACAATTTTACTCTCGATTTCTGCAACATACGTGGCCTTATATCTAATTTTCAATCTGTGGAACACCATCTCTCATCCACTAAACCTCATCTTCTCTTCCTAACTGAAACACAGTTGTCTGTGACTACTGAACGCAACCCCTTCTCTGTTCCCTCCTACTTTCTCTATCCTCATGTTCAATCCAAATCTGGCTGTTGATCTTTTCCTAACTTCCAACCCTTCAGCTTACTCTGTTAAACTTTCTTCTCCGTTGGGCTCCTCCGATCACAATCTTATTTCTGTTACCTGTCCTATCACTGCAGCGTAGCCTCAGGACCCGCCTAAGCAGAGGTGCTTCTGATATTTCAACTCTGTTAAGTGTGAGGACTTGAGGCAGTACTATTCTAATTTTTCTTGGGATGATTATTGTTTCCATATCAGAGACCCTTCTCTTTATGCCGAGCGCATAATAGAAGTGATTGTCTCTGGCATGGAGCTATACATTCTTCATACTTTTTCTAATACTAAAGCTAAAAAGCCCTGGTTTAACTCTGCTTGTTCTCGTGCTGTCAATGATAGAGAGGCGGCACACAAACGGTACCGTAGCCATCCATCTGCTGAAACTCATGCCCTATATATTTCTGCCCGTAATCATGCCAAATCTATTCTCCAACTTATTAAAAACTCTTTCATTAATAGAAAATGTCAAAGTCTTTCCAACTCTAACTCTTCTCGTGATTTCTGGCATCTAGCCAATAATATATCTAACAATTTTACTTCTTCATCTTTCCCTCCTTTACTTCAACCAGATGGCCCCACAGCTGTCTCTTGGATGATACTGGGCATATTCCTCCTACTCCTCCAACCTCTGACTACTTCATCCCTGAAATTTAAATTCTTTATCATGACGTTTTCCAGGCCCTCTCTGGTCTTGATTCTCAGAAGTCTTACGGTCCAAATAGAGTCCCTCCTATTGTTCTCAAAAACTGTACTTCCGAACTCGCTCACTGCCAGGTCAAACTCTTTCGTCTGTGTCTCTCTACTTCTCCCTATCCTTATTGCTGGAAGTTTGCTCACATTCAACCTGTCCCTAAAAGAGGTGACCGCTCCAATCCTTATAACTACCGCCTTATAGCTTTGATGTCCTGCCTTTCGAAAGCCTTTGAGTCTATCCTTAATAAGAAGATAATGAGGCATCTATCAGCTCACAACCTTATCTCTGATTGCCAGTATGATTTCCGTAAGGGCCTGGTGATCTTCTTGCTTTCCTAACTGAATCTTGGTCATCTTCTTATTAGGACTACGGTGAAAGCGTTGAAGCGGGAACCGGGAAGATGATTTGAGGCGTTTACATGTGTGACCAAACTTCCTAATGTTTTGAATTGTTTTCGTGAACATGATTTTAAGGAGATGGTCAAGTGTGGTGCTGCTACAATTTTCCTGATATATTTCATTCTTAATGCTTGTTTTTAGTTTTCTTATATATTATAAGCGACATATACCTTTTAAATTATACCCACTGTAATGGTCTCAAACATCTTACTTTCCTCTAATTTACTCGAAATAGATATCATGATTTTCTCCGTAAGAAACCACGCTCCTCTCGCTCTGCACCCAGAGGCTCGGGGAGACAGCCTCGCGGGCACTGTGTGAGGACGTGATGTTTTATGTTTGATCTTGGATCTGCCTTCATTATTCAAACTCTTTCTATGGCTTAAATATTTTTGTGCAATATTCAAACATCTTATTTCTTAATTTAATTTGATGAAAAATTTTCAACAATATAATATGCTTTTTACTTATCATTTGAAAAAAAGTAAACAATTATCCGTCGAAGCCACAACCACATAATGCATTAAAACATCAACACTCACACAGGACTGAATGCCACATATCGTTATTTTCTACAATTCTCTAATATATTACAATCTGTTTGCTTGTCTTTGGTGTTCTTCTATATTAAAAGCAACATATATGATATAAATCTTATGTAGACGATCAACTATAATGGTCTCAAACATCTTACTTTCCTCTGATTTATTCGAAATATATATCCTGATTCCTTGTCATGAAAGCACACACATCCGCTTTGGTCCACCCACACAGAGGCCCACGTCTCGTTATTTCAACAATTCCCTAATATATTTCAAGCTTTATGCTTGTTTTTGGTTTTATTTTATATCAAAAACAACATATATACTATAAATTTTATATATTTCAACAACTGTTATGGTTTCAAGCGTCTTACTTTCCTCTTATTTATTCGAAATATTATCCCGTTGATTGTCTTTCTGGATGAAGTTAGGAAGTTGCTGTGCCCTGATTGGATGTTTGATCACAGGACAAATGCAGAAATTGGTATTTTGGGAGGATTTGCCAAAATCTGGTTCATACTTGCTCAGATTTTCCTTGTTATCAAGTCGACTTGACATTACATGTAAACGCCCTTGGATGCCGAGTCGCTGGTGTTGGCGGCAAAACTCTCTTCACACTCCTCCAGTAGCTTGTAGAAAGGGGTCTTCTCAGAACTAGCTCACTGCGCCAATCCTTAACGTAGATTGGGGTTAAAGGACAGGCCCGAAGAATGTAAATCCTTTTACTGAGAGACTGAGTAAAAATACAAAGGATGTTTATAAAGAGTAGCTGGGCGGACTGAGGATGCGCTGGCTGGCAGCGCGGGACGGAGGTAATTGAATTGCCGGTTAGTGCATAACCATGCAGTGATACAAAGGGGCAAAATGAATACAGAATAATACCTAACATAGAATACATAGAAATGTCCTACATCTACCTTTCACTTTTTCACGTCTTTTTCCAGACACCAAACCAGAAACATGTAAATGACTCGCATGAAAACGCCACACAGCGCGTAACTTCTGATCTTTCCTCAACTTCAGATTGAAGCAGAGAAAACTTTGTGTTATTCAATGCTTAAAACTCAATTCCTTCATATATCCACTCGACAAAATCTTCCAGACAACTAATCCATTTACTTCGATGACACACACCTGTCTCCCTCTTCTATACTGAACATCCTTGGCCTATCCTTTACTAAAACTCTTAACTGAAGGTCACATATATCTTCTATTGCTAACTCAGTTTCCAGAAAGTTAGACGTCCTGTATCGACTCCACCAGTTTTTCTCCACCTACCAGTTGCTGACTGACTGTACAGGGGCCTTATCCGCCCCCGTATGGAGTATGCATCTCACGTGTGTGCGGGCTCTACGCACACAGTGTTGCTAAACAAGGTTGAGTCAAAAAAGCCTTTCGTCTTATTGACTCCCCTCCTCTAACTAACTGTCTTCAACCTGTAATGCAATACTGCATCTTTTGTTATCTTCTACCGTTATTTGCATGCTAACTGCTCTTCTGAACTTGCTTACTGCATGCCCCTCCCCCTCACTCTTATCCCTATTCTGCCCACCTCCCTCATGCTAGGGTTAACCAGTATATTCACTCTTTCTTCCTCTGGAACTCTACCTGAATCTGTATTTCCACCTTAATACAACTTAAATTCATTTAAGAGAGGAATATCAAGATATCTTCAACTCTAATTTGGCATCCCTTTTTTTTGCTCAGTATTCCTTACAGAACCGGCAATACTAATGGGCCTTTTTTTTATATGTTTTATTGCCCTTGGCGTTTTTTTTCTTTACATGAGAAGGGTACTGGCTAAGGAAAAACAAAAATACGATAAAAAAAAAATCCCGTTTGTCGTCAGGCTGGTTTTCCATTTGAATAAAAAGAATGCATTGTACATCAAAATACATAATTATGTAGTACTAATGATACTGATAGGTGTGAATTTTTTTTTTAGGCATGTTGACGGGAGTAGCAGGAGTAGTAGTTGCTACGAATTGCGTTTTTTAAATTCTGGAGTTAGGGGCAAAGCTTTGAAAAAGGGTCACAGTGCCCATCACCTTAAATGAGAAGCCTTGCATACCATGAAGAATGGCTGTAGAAGGTTGCAATGAAAAGTTATATAACTTATTTGAAGCACTTGTGTCCACTCCAAGACCAATTGGAATGTTTTGAGTAAAATACTTAACTGTCATTAAATGAGAACAAGCAACAATTATAGAAGGAACAATAACCTGCTTTGTTTGTGACTTTTTGTCAGAAACTAATCTGGGTTTCTTTGGCATAATTTTTCCCGACTGATGGAAGTCATAAGCATTTCCACTGGGTTTTTTTTTTATCTGAGAACTCTTCAGTCTCAGAATTGAAAAACATTCTTCTGTGGAATGATTACCACTTTCGTGTATAATACACCATCTTGGAGGGATCTCAAGCTGCATAAGAAACTACTGAGGCCGTGGAAGTAGTAAAAAGCGAGCTGGTTGAGATCTACGTGCAAGACATTGTCACTGCTGGACAGACTACATATTGCTACTTTTTTAAGCAAGCTTCAATTCTCTTCTTCTATGAAAGCAATTCTTACCATTATGAATTTGCTTTCCACAATAGGAACAATGTTTTAGTGCACTAGTAGACACTAACGTGTCACGAATCACGAAGTGGACTCTTGGGCATTTCACGTAGCCTTTTAGTAATTTCAGTAAAAAGAGCTAGGATATTATCAGCTGCCTTGAAATCAAGATATGAAGCAATGCATCGCACATGGAGTAGGCAATAGACACCTGCCGCCCGGTGAAATACTCCAGGAGAGGTACTTACGGGGATGTAGGCGGTGCTGCGGACTGAATGATTCCCCGTGTCCTCTCTTCCCGGTTCCCTTAGCGTCTCATTTACACAAGAGAGCAGCTACGGCCTGTCCTCTAAAGACAACTTCTATTACTACCTACATAACAGTATTACACCTTACACTTTTACACTCTCTTCAACTCAAAATTTAAAAAGGGTTTCACAACACCCAGCCTCGGAGTCCCCATCAAGGGAGGGGACCACAAATGTCCCTAGGTCGGACTGCTCCTCTGTAGATGACCTTGGGTGTCTTGACATTTCCTCTAATACATTTTCTCTTGATTTCTGCAACATTTGTGGACTTAGGTCTAATTTTCAATCTGTGGAACACCATCTCTCCTCCATTAAACCTCATTATCTCTTCCTAACTGAAACACAGTTGTCTGCGACTACTGACAGTAAGTTGGAACATAGATTTGGCATGATTACGGGCAGAAATATAAAGGGAATGCGTTTCAGTAGATGGATGGCTATGCAGAGGTGGGCGCGATTCGAAAAAAATGAAGTCCGATTAGCGATTACCGATTCGCCAGCTCGTCAAGTCCGATTCGATTATCCGATTCGGTTGCCAAAAATTCTAAGTCCGATTAGCGATTATCAGATTATCCGATTTCGATTAAAGTTTTTAAAAGCAATTCGATATTTTTAAAAGCGATTCAATGTTTTTAAAGCTATTTTCAATGTTTCTAAAGGGAATTTAATGCTTTTTTGCCCTAACAGCAGCAGCAGCACTTCCTCTCACGACGACTGGCTCTAAACTGGTGCGGCGTGTCACTTAACCGATGAGACGCGTACGAAAAACCAGAACTAAACACGTATTATACCAACTTTATACTTGTAAAATATAACCTTTTTATTATAATTTATATGATTTAATAATTAATCATGATATGTTGCGCATTATATTATAGAGAAAATACTAAAGTGTGAATAGAATAAAGCGAAAAAATATTTACTTGAGAAAAATATAGAATAATTTATTAAGAAACTGCTATTGCGAAATACAAAGACGACGTCGAACTGGATTAATCGCAAATCGCTTTAAATTTTCGGTAGTCCGATTGCGATTATCCGATTCGTTTGGCGGGGGTTAGTCCGATTCGATTATCCGAATCGAAAATGTGAGTCCGATTAATCGGATAATCGGATAATCGGACTTCAGAATCCGATTGCCCACCTCTGTGGCTATGGTACCATTAGAGAGCCGCCTCTTTATCTTTGACTTTGACAACACCTAGCCTCGGAGTCTCCATCAAGGGAGGGGACCACAAATGTCCCCAGGTCAGACTGCTCCTCTGTAGATGACTTTGGGTGTCTTGACACTTCCTCTAATACATTTTCTCTTGATTTCTGCAAAATTTGTGGACTTAAATCTAATTTCCAATCTGTGGAACACCGTCTCTCCTGCATTAAACCTCATTATCTCTTCCTAACTGAAACACAGTTGTCTGCGACTACTGACAGTAAGTTGGAACATAGATTTGGCATGATTACGGGCAGAAATATAAAGGGAATGCGTTTCAGTAGATGGATGACTATGGTACCATTAGTGAGCCGCCTCTTTATCTTTGACTTTGACAACACCCAGCCTGGGAGTCCCCATCAAGGGAGGGGACCACAAATGTCCCCAGGTCGGACTGCTCCTCTGTAGATGACCTTGGGTGTCTTGACATTTCCTCTAATATATTTTCTCTTGATTTCTGCAACATTTGTGGACTTAGATCTAATTTCCAATCTGTGGAACACCATCTCGCCTCCATTAAACCTCATTATCTCTTCCTAACTGAAACACAGTTGTCTGCGACTACTGACAGTAAGTTGGAACATAGATTTAGCATGATTACGGGCAGAAATATAAAGGGAATGCGTTTCAGTAGATGGATGGCTATGGTACCATTAGTGAGCCGCCTCCTTATCTTTGATAGCACGAGAACAAGCAGAGTTAAACCAGGGCTTCTTAGCTTTAGTATTAGAGAAAGTATGAGAAATGTATAATTCCATGCCAGTGATAATCACCTCTGTTATGCGATCGGCACAAAAAGAAGGATCTCTGACATGAAAGCAATAATCATCCCAAGGAAAATCAGACTAGTACTGCCTAAAGTCCCCCCACTCAGTCAAATCTAAATGACAGAAGCACTGGAGCGATATAACAGGTAACGAAAATAAGATTTTGATAGGATTGGCCCAACGGAGAGGAAAGTTTGATAAAGTATGCTGAATGGTTGGAAGTTAAGAAAAGATCAAGAATGTTGGACGTGTCTCCAAGGCGGTCAGGGATACAGGTAGGAAACTGCCCCATTTGCTCTAAGTCATGGAAGATAGCAAAGTTGAAGGCTTGTTCACCAGGTTGGTCAGTGAAACAAGATGAAAGCCAAAGCTGGTGGTGAGCATAAAATGGAGATCTGAGCATAAGGAAAGTGAGATAGGGTGTACTCCACTTTTGAAGTCAAATAATCAAAGAATTTTACAAATTCAGAGGAATTAGGTGAGAGGTATACAGCACAGATGTATTTAGTCAGCGAGTGGCATTGAAGTCTTAGCCAGATGGTTGAAAATTCTGAAGATTCAAGATTGTGGGCACGAGAACAAGTAATATCGATACGCACATATATGCAACAGCCAGCTTTGGATTGGAAATGAGAATAGAGAAAGTAAGAGGGAACAGAGAAGGGGCTGCTGTCAGTAGTCACAGACAACTGTGTTTCAGTTAGTAAGAAAAGTTGAGGTTTAGTGGAGGAGCGATGGTGTTCCACAGGTTGTAAATTAAATCTAAGGCTATGAATGTTGTAGAAATCAAGAGAAAAAGTAATAGAGGAAGAGTCAAGATACCCAAGGTCGTGTACAACAGAGTACAAAGGAGTATAAAGGAAGAATAGACATCAACAGTCCTACTGAACCTAACGAGGTTGTCAGTGTGGCTACACTACGACTATGCATGATAGACACGAAAGAACTGCAAAGTGAAAGGCTCCTCCAGCCGAAACTGGCCGGGAGAGGATTTTCTATGAGAAAGTTATGAGACAAGTAATCTACGGATATTACTAGAGAGCAAAAAAAGAGAATAAACGTGAATATAATAATGTTAATAACAAAAATTTCGCTAGAATTAAATACTCAATTTGGTGAACTGATGTTAAGTGCTCTTAATCGATTAAATTGTTATACTGTGTGTGCTGTACTATTTGTGTTGATAGAGAATTCAATAATACACTATTCTATCAAAGAAAAAGTGCTTTACTTCATTTGATCTTGCGAGTGGTGTTTGTGAGATCGGTATTACATAGTGCGTTTACATCAGTGGCCAAAACATCTGGTGTCCTTCATGAACACGTTTAGGCGTCCTGTTTGGATAGATGGAGTTGCGCATGCGCAAGATCACTTTTTTGCACCAGCGGCAGAGACAACACATTCACCGCAGGTCTCCACAAGTCCTTAACGCACTGCTAGCTAGCAGGATCTAGTATTCTTTTTTTTTTTTTTTTTTTTTTTTTTACATTAAAAGGGTACAGGCTAAGGGGAAAAAAATAAGTATAAAAAAAGTCCCGCTTGTCGCCAGGCCCTGTAAAGTAGACAGTAGGAGAAATAAAGACATGGGGGGGCAGTTCAATTTAGTATGAGAGGTGTCTTGACACTCCTCTTTTGAAAGAGTTTAAGTCATAGTCAGGTGGAAAAACAAACGAAGGAAGAGAGTTCTAGAGGTTACCAGTGTAAGGGATGAAAGAGTTAAGATACTGGTTAACTCTTGCATTAGGTAGATGGACAAAATAAGGATGAGAAGAAGTAGAAAGTTTTGTGCAGCGAGGCCGCGGGAGGAGGGGAGGCATGCAGTTAGCAAGTTCAGAAGAGCAGTCAGCATGAAAATAGCGGTAGAAGATAGATAAAGAAGCAACATTGTATGCAGTAGGCAGTAGACACCTACCGCCCGGTGGAATACTCCAGGAGAGGTACTTACGGGGATGTAGGTAATGCTGCAGACTGAGTGATTCCCCGTGTCCTCTCTTCCTGGTTCCCTTAGTGTCTCATTTACACAAGAGAGCAGCTGCAGCCTGCCCTCTAAAGACAACTTCTTCTACAACCTTCATAACATTACTACTCTCTTCAAATCAAAATTTAAAAATGGCTTCACCACACTCAGCCTCGGAGTCCCCATCTGGGGAGGGAACCGCAAATGTCCCCAGGTCAGACTGCTCCTCTGCTGACTACCTCGGGTGTCTTGGCACTTCCGCTAACAATTTTACTCTCGATTTCTGCAACATACGTGGCCTTATATCTAATTTTCAATCTGTGGAACACCATCTCTCATCCACTAAACCTCATCTTCTCTTCCTAACTGAAACACAGTTGTCTGTGACTACTGAACGCAACCCCTTCTCTGTTTCCTCCTACTTTCTCTATCCTCATGTTCAATCCAAATCTGGCTGTTGATCTTTTCCTAACTTCCAACCCTTCAGCTTACTCTGTTAAACTTTCCTCTCCGTTGGGCTCCTCCGATCACAATCTTATTTCTGTTACCTGTCCTATCACTCCAGCGCAGCCTCAGGACCCGCCTAAGCAGAGGTGCTTCTGATATTTCAACTCTGTTAAGTGTGAGGACTTGAGGCAGCACTATTCTAATTTTTCTTGGGATGATTATTGTTTCCATATCAGAGACCCTTCTCTTTATGCCGAGCGCATAATAGAAGTGATTGTCTCTGGCATGGAGCTATACATTCTTCATACTTTTTCTAATACTAAAGCTAAAAAGCCCTGGTTTAACTCTGCTTGTTCTCGTGCTGTCAATGATAGAGAGGCGGCACACAAACGGTACCGTAGCCATCCATCTGCTGAAACTCATGCCCTATATATTTCTGCCCGTAATCATGCCAAATCTATTCTCCAACTTATTAAAAACTCTTTCATTAATAGAAAATGTCAAAGTCTTTCCAACTCTAACTCTTCTAGTGATTTCTGGCATCTAGCCAATAATATATCTAACAATTTTACTTCTTCATCTTTCCCTCCTTTACTTCAACCAGATGGCCCCACAGCTGTCTCTTGGATGATACTGGGCATATTCCTCCTACTCCTCCAACCTCTGACTACTTCATCCCTGAAATTTAAATTCTTTATCATGACGTTTTCCAGGCTCTCTCTGGTCTTGATTCTCGGAAGTCTTACGGTCCAAATAGAGTCCCTCCTATTGTTCTCAAAAACTGTACTTCCGAACTCGCTCACTGCCTGGTCAAACTCTTTCGTCTGTGTCTCTCTACTTCTCCCTATCCTTATTGCTGGAAGTTTGCTCACATTCAACCTGTCCCTAAAAGAGGTGACCGCTCCAATCCTTATAACTACCGCCTTATAGCTTTGATGTCCTGCCTTTCGAAAGCCTTTGAGTCTATCCTTAATAAGAAGATAATGAGGCATCTATCAGCTCACAACCTTATCTCTGATTGCCAGTATGATTTTCGTAAGGGCCTGGTGATCTTCTTGCTTTCCTAACTGAATCTTGGTCATCTTCTTATTAGGACTACGGTGAAATCTTTGCTGTCCGCCTTGGCAAATCGAAAGCCTTCGATAGAGTCTGGCATAAATATTTAATATCTAAACTACCCTCCTACGGATTTTATCCTTCTCTCTGTACATTTATCTCCAGTTTCCTTTCCGACCGGTCTATTGCTGCTGTAGTGGACGGTCACTGTTCTTCTAAAACTATCAACAGTGGTGATATTCTATCACCCACTCTCTTTCTATTATTCATCATTGATCTCCTAAATCTGGCTCAATGCCCTATCCACTCCTATACTGATGACATCACCTTGCATTTTTCAACGTCGTATAACCGACGCCCTACCCAACAAGGATTAAATGACTCAAGGCGATATGCTATACGACGCTTAACATCTGATCTTTCACTAGTTTCTGATTGGGGCAGAGCTAACCTTGTTTTGTTCAATGCCTCAAAAACTTAATGTCTACAACTATCTACTCGACATAACCTTCCAGATAACTATCCCCTC